>PVKA01005431.1:0-28666 GCA_004027165.1 Ctenomys sociabilis | reverse complement strand
AAAGAAATATCCAAGTCTTCAAACTTGTTCTTTTCCTTCTGTTACTCATAAAAATTCAGGTTCTTTTAAATTTAAATTTAGTTTCCATCTCTTTATTTCCCATGGTGGTTAGAAATAAATAGTCCAACATTTCTAGACATGGGAAGAGGGACAGGGTATTTGGAGCCAGAGGAGTGCTGGATTTCTCATTGATTAAGGTGAAAGGAAAAGAACATTAGCAGAAAGTTATGCCAGCTGACTATAAGATAAAGATATCAATTTACTTCAGCAAGGATAAGGGCAAAAATGTATTTGAGATAGTGTGTCAGCTCACTATTACTGTGACAAAACATCTGAGAAGATCACCCTAGAGGTAGGAAAGGTTTACCTTTGTTCATGGTTGCACACACTGAAATATTCTACCAAGATGCGGGGAAGTCTCTCTTTGCTGCATGGCCCCTTGGACCTGTGGCTTTGATTCTGTACAACGCATTACATCTGTACCAAAGGCATCATGCAGAAAATACTCAACTTGTGGCAACTATTAGGTGAAGAATGAAGGAGAGGAAGGAGTGGAAAAAAGGAAGGAACAAAGGAGGGAGGGAGGGAGAAGGGACAGAAAGGAAAAAGGAGAGTGTGCACATCAAGGGAAAGTGAGGGATGTGCACGGATCTGTGTAAGCTGAACAGCTGCCTCAGGCTGGACTCACCTCAGGCCTGTGTGCTGGCCACCAGCACTAGGCTGGAGTACTCAAGGATAACTCATTCCAACCTCTGGCCATCCAGCACATGGTGCATGCCAGGAACCTGCCTCCAGAGTCACCTCAGCTCAACCAATATAGCTTCCCTGGTGGGTACTCTAGCCACTTTGCCAGGGGACTCAGAACACAGCTCACAGTTTACTTAATGGTACAATGCCAATGTTAACTTGTCAGTTTTGATAAAAAGTTTGCATATATAAGATACTAATATTAGGGAATATAAGTGAAAGTTGTATAGGATCTCTGCATCCTTTTTGTACTTTTCCCATAAATCTAAAATTATTTCCAAATTGATACTTTTAAAAATACAAATAATTTTAAAAGTAAGAACCAGCATGTTGCACAGTGACATTTCTCATCGTAGCATTCTTGTTCATACTTTAATTGACCCTATCATTCTTGCTCCTCTTTCTATCTGTGCTGTTTCCGACTCTTCATGCTGGACATTCTTTGCCCTGCCTTCTCTCTTGCATGCCATGAAGCTAAGCCCTGGTTGCAATGACACCCTGCTCTTCCTAGAAAGCAGGACAAGAAAATGAAGGCACAGGAGGCACAGTACATAAGAAGCATGGCTATGCTATCTACATTTAAACCCTGGAAACCAAATTAGAGTTCATCCAGTTTGTCATAAACAATCATAGAATGAGGGCTTAAAAAGCAACAGGTTGGGCACTTTAGGGTCATGGCAGAGAAGAGCAGGATTCCCTTTTGTATATTCCTGGCTGTGATTGTGGTCACTATCATCTAAACAGGGAGAAAGTTGGAAGAGAAGACTCCCTTGCATCTGTAGGCCTCGAGTGACAGAGTTGTACCTCAGAGTTTCCAGGTTACAGGTCTGAGAGACAAGTGCTCACATTATTTTTCACTTATACCACTGGAGAGGCAGATGTGTGGCTGAGTAACCTCAGGATTCTGGGCTCAGGCAAGGCTGAAATTTTGCTAAGACACCTTAGTTCTCTTTCTCCATAAAATCCACAGAATTTCACTGAGCTCCTTTTGTTTCCAAAAATAGATGTTGCTGGTGCAGCTCTCCAGCCTGTACGTGCCTTTTTTCTGACAAAATCATGATCGCCCTACCTGTTGTCACATCCCCTTTTGACCCTTGGCTTCCATCTCCTCATTTTCCCTTACATATCCCCTAACTGACTTACAAAATCCAAGCTGGTGCCTGACCCATGGTGAATCCTGGGCCCAGTGAGGCTTCAGACAACCTTGAGCGTCAGACTGATTTCAGTGCTAGTAATCCTGCCACATCCTACAAAGCATGGTGTTCCAAACTTGAGCTTAGGCAAAAAGCCAAGAAGTGACAGCTCTGTGTTCTGGGTATCTCTACTTGTGTCCCTGCCCCAAGAAAGAGCTCCACGCTCAGTCAGCAGGTTCAGAAAGGCATCATGGGGCTTGGGGAGATAGTCCAGTGGAATAAGTGCTTGTTTGGCAAGAGTTCATTAGAGACAGCAGATTAACATATTTTTATTTTGTTAAGAATCTTTTATGTGTTCACTTTTCTTTGTCACAATACATTTCACATGCGTTCCTACACAAATAAATTCTGTAAAGTGATTTAACAGCATCAACCCTGGCCCAGATACTCTTCCTTGAAACAAAGTCCTGCCCTATGCAAAAGAGGAGAATTTTAAAAAGGAATATTCTCTCACTTTTAAACCAATTCATCACAGGCTAAGTTCAAGTAAATAAAAATAATAGATTTGGGCTGGAAAATTTATTAATTGAATGCTGGCTAAAGAAGAAAATGACCTCTAAGATTGTGTTTTGGGGGCAGAGTGTCTCTCATTAAAAATAGAAACATGAACCAAGATGGGTACAAGCTATGACTCCCCGGGTAGTAGCTACCCAGAGGTCATCTGACAAGGTCCCAGCCCCTGGCCCAGCGCATCCCCGTGCCCAAGTTCCAAGCTTCCTTGTTATCTCCGGTTGGATGCTGCTAGATCTGACCTTCCCACCTATGGCCCCCTCTGTTCAGATAATTCTAATTCTTCTTCCAAAAACTGCCCACTTTCCACTGCAGCCTGGAGTGCATCTAATGCATTTCGCGATGAGTTCTGATATCGAATATTCACCTTTCCCTGCTCATAGCCATACAGGTTTCCGTTTTGACATCCATCAAATTCAAAACTGCTTGGGCTTGGTGGGACTCAATAGGTTTAGGTAAAACTTTGAGAAGGCAGACTCTTGGCAATGTCTACCCCACTATGAGACATGGCTCCTCCTCCCCGACCCCAAGAGCAGTTCTCTGCCCTGTTGCCTCCTCTTCCCAGGTTCCACCCTCTCTTCCTGTCACATAAGGCTCTGGAGCAGCTGAGAAGCCCTCCAGGGTCCCAGGGTTGAAGTGCACCATTAGCTGCCTGACAGGGGTCAGAGAGCTTCCACTCGGTTCTGGCCTGTGCCCTCCCTAGCTTTCCCAGCATGCAACATTTGTCATCTGTGAGCCAAAGCTCCAGTGCCTCTAAGGCCAGCGCTTCTTCCACCACAGGGTGAATGAGGAGGCCAGTGGTGTATGACACTTGGTGCTCCTTGCTAGACTGGCACTTTCTCCCGAGCGTGAGCCTGGTGGTGGCCAAGGATTACTGAAGTGGAGGGAAGTGTGGCTCCAAAGTCCATGCCCCCCACCCCACACCCCACCCCCGCCAAGCCTTGGTTTTTTGAGAATAACATCCTCCTACTTCAGGCAGAGCCTCTCCTTCAGTTGTGCCCCTGTTGACGTCATCACAACACCACGCAGGTGACCACCTGGTCAGCATGAAGGGAATACATCCAGGATCCCTCCCAGCCCCGACCGCTCCTCCCTGATCTCCCCACCACTTGGTAGAGTTTGTCTCTTACCCATATCACCTCATGAAATGCTACGGGAAACAGTCCAGTCCCTCAGAATGCTTGGGTGCTGTGGGCCCAGGGCCCCTTCATTCCTGAAGACCCCGCTCTGTGGCAATGCTTATCAGGTTCTTGCTTCCTCTGCCAGTGGTTAATAGCTTAACAACCCCTAATCATGCTGGAAGAGAAAACCATCTGAAACAACTCATTTTTGAGTGAATATAGTTCCAGTCATCCTAAGCCATTTCTTTCAAAACAGATCAATACCCTGAAAGGACAGATTGCACTTTGGCCCCTCTGGCCACCACCTGCTAAAGATAGCACGTGCAGCCAGACAGGGTCACAAGGCTCAGGCCCGCCTCGCTGGGCCCCCATCCCTGCCTTCTGCCCATGTCCCTGCTCATGTCCACTTGGCTGCTGCCCCACCCACCTGCTGCTTGTCTGTCTGCCCTGCTCCGTCTGCTCTGCCACCTGCTGTGTGTCTGCAGGCCCTTCCCACTGCCCTGCCCACCTGTCAGTCCCTGACTGTCCCTTCTGTTCCTTTCTCTCACTCCGGGTCATGGCCAGCTGGAGGCTGACTCATCGCTGTGCTCTCTGGCAGGCCCCACCCTGGCTGGGCTCCCCTGGGAAACGGTGTCCTCCCTGCACTCTCAGACTGTCGCCTGGCACATCCCTCAGTCCCCAGCCCAGCTCCCACAATGCTGCCCGACATGGGGATTTGGTGCTGCTGGAGGACCCACCACCTGCTCTGGGCCTGGGCTTCATAGTCAGCTGCTCCCACCATCTGCTTAGAAATCCTGCCCTGAGCAGCTGAATTCTCTTCCCTGTAGCAGAATGTACCCTTAATGTCAGGGCTATGGCTCTGGCCCAGAGGCAAAAACCACTGGACAGTGGATGTTCTGTAAGAACAAAGGAAGTAGTAGGAGCTTTGGAGATTCAGGACACAAACCCAGCTATGCCTACCACAGGGCTCAGAGCTTCTAGAACAGTCTGGCTTGCCACATTCTCGGCAGAAACCAGAGAACCAAAGTTGGTGAGGCTGGTAAGGCAGAAGAATCAGGCATGCTACTGCCCAGAGAGAGAAGACAAGAGGTAAAAGAAGGATGCAGACAGACCTGCAGATTCATAAGGAACTGGAGTCCATAGTGGGTAAGCACATGAAGTACGTAGGATTAGGTTGGAGGGCTATGATTCTTCGGAAAGGAGATAGATCAGTTTTGTGCCCCAGTGTCCAATACAATTTAGAGCCAAAAAGCCATTAAACATTGAATCTGATGACATCATAGTGCTAAATGATATTTCTATTCTCTAGTTTAAAAAACAACACGTAATCCAGCGAAAAAAAAAAAAAAAAAAAAGTGCACATATACTTTTGTCTTCATGGTGTGATTTCTCTTTGGCTTCTGCTCAGAGAAGTAGAACATGCATCGTCACCTAATGTGTCTGTGGCCAGGGTCTTCTTTTCTTGATGAAGCCCAGCTATAGAAGCATGGACATGGATGAGTTACGATGCAGGGACACAGCCTGGAGAAGAACATCATGGTGTCCCACAGATACAGAATGAGCACCACATTGCTAGGGAGTCAGATCATCTGCCAGCAACTCTGGGCATCTTAGTCACCACACTGCCTGGCCTTTTATAGTCATGCAGAAGCCAAAAGTCAGGAGAAAATGGAGCTCTGCACTGCTTTCCCTCACCCAGGTACACTGAGCCTGACACTTGCCCCGTGTGTGATTGTGTCACCGCATGCAGGCCACAGAGCTGAAACAGCTCGCCACTGGCTGTGTCACACTGCCATGAGTAAGCAGTAGGCTGACAGCTGGACGAAAGAATGCTCCAGAATGTATATAGAGGAGTAACAGCTGGAAAAGTCATTGAAATATAATGCCGATCCCAAAATAGTCATATTTTATTCTCAGACACTTATAAATGGTTAAAGAAATGGAATCCACCTTCGGGAAATAATGTTTCTTTATGTCACATCATATCCTATTTTCCTCCAAAGACTCAAACAAATAGTGCTGTGGTGGTAAATCATGTTTGTGAGCTTTGCGCGGAGCTGGGTCTCTCGATTCCAGGCCATCCAGCAGGCAAGTCATCCCCTAGCCTGTAATGGGGCCGTCTGTCAATGGCCTTGAGAAAGGAAGCAAGGAAAAGTGGGGGTCGGGGCTGGGAAGGAGTGGCAGCTCATGAGAATGGAGCCCAGCTCTCCAGGAAGTGGCAGTCTGCATTGTGACCCTTGCCCCGCCTGGAGATCCTCTCCTGTTGGCCAGAGCCACCCTGACTGGCTATGTGCAGGTGGCCAGAAGCTTTGGGAGGACAGCTGTCATTCCTGGTGAGCGATCTGCGAGTTCTGTGGGCTTCCTGTGCCATGGTGGTGCCCTTGCTGTTAATTCTATGCAGTCTTGAATACATAACCAATGAAGGCATTAACTCACCCCTCTGGGTGTATTCATTCACCAGGTATTTACTCAGCTCCAGTCACTGGCCACACATTTTGCCAGGTGCCACCAGAAGCACAAGGAACAGAAGCACCTGGACCTGGACTCTTATAGTCACCCTGAACAGGAAAAGTCGCTTTCATAATGACATGAAAAATTACTTGGATACAACTCTGATGATTGTTCTGTGAAAAACAGAATATTGTGAACACATGAACCGAAGGATCCTCACTGGGCTTCAGAAGTGCATGTGTGGTTTCCCTGGCCAGTGACAGTACTGAGACTTTGGGAAGAGGAGGAAAAGATGTCGGCTGGGCCAGGAGGTGGTAACAGGGCTGGGCTGGGATGAAACTTATGGAAACATTCCAGATAGAGACAAAAGCATTTAAAGACTTAGAAACAAGACCAGGCCAAGTGCAGGACAAGGGTCAGTTTGGCTGGCAGAGGGCCGTGGCACTGCCAGGCAGGGCTCTCCTGACTCACTCCATCTGCACTGAGATCAGTGTCTGCACAGCTATTCACTGCAAAAGAGAGTATAGAAAGAGTCGTGGGGGGAGGCAGGGACCCCAGTGTGTGGGGCCTTTGGACTCACAAGGAATGCATTTAGCTGCAAAGAGCAGAACATCTAGGAAAACATGAATTTATTTGAATTTGTATGAATTTATTTCTCACACAAAAATGCCAGGGTATCCACTGTCCAGAGCTGGCCCCACAATTACCATCCCTAAATCTCTGTTTTTCCATCCTTGGCCCATTGATGTTTGATATTGATCCTTATCCGACGGTGCCAGGATGGCTTCTGCTCTTCCAGGTGCTTCCTTGTTACAGCATACAAAGCAACCGAGAGACAGAAGAGGAGATGGGTCAGGTTACTGAGTCTGAGGAAACGATTCATTTTCTGGGTGCAAGTGCTACAGGACGTGTTTGAGGAGGTGAGTGGTAAGTGTGGCCCTTGCTCTTACTGGCCTTGTGATCTGGGATCCCAAGGTGGGAAGATCTCAGCACATTATTCAATGCTTCAACCACCAAGTGCACTACAGTGGTTGCACATTTCCAATGCACATGTGGACCTCTAAAGACAAAAAGGATGCAGTGGGCTCTAGCATCTACTATAACGAAATTAACTGAATTTCCTTAAAGGCTCCCTGCAGGGCCCACATCTTCTTCAACACTGTGCCCACAGTATCCAGCCCATTGGTTGATACTTCAACACTCAGCAAATACTCAATATATCTACGGAACAAACATATACCAGTTGCCAATATGTGCTAAACATGATTGCAGGTGTAGGTTGTTCATCTTCATTCATTTACTCACTCACTCAGGGACGCGCTTGGCAAGGCCTCACGTTCACCATAAACAATTCAAGCTTCTTTAACTCTTTCAAACTAGTAGCTGACTGGGAAAAATTTCTCTATGATAATGATGTAGAGAGGACAGAAACTTGTCTCTGCATCCTGAAAAGCTGAGTGTAAATGAAGAACATGCAGCAATGTTTACTTTTCACACAGACAGAAAGAAAAAATAAGGCCACATTTATATTGATGATGACAATCACATTTCTTTGAGTCTGATGAAGACGGATCTATTATTTCTCTTTTTCTCCACAACCAGCAGAATGTAAGCTGCTTCAGGATGGACACACATTGTCAGGCACCATGAGAACCTGTATCCTTTAATAAAAATAAGAGATTTGAAATTCTCACCTTCCCCTTGTCCCTTACATCTTGGTGGACCTGATACATTTCCCTCAAATGCAGACCAATCTCTTAGTTTCCACTTGGGAATATTCAGAGAGAAATGATGGACATCTCTCCTGGCCACAAAACATGCCTCCATGAAAGAGCCAGTGAAGTACACTGGGTGGGAAGTAGTTTCTATGCTTAGGAGGCTATAAAATGGAACTACCATGTGTCTTGAGAAAATATGAAATGATTGCAGAGTGATCAGTGGAAGCCGGTCTCTAGCTTGACTAACACACTCTACCATTCCCCAGGCAGGTTTTCTGTCTCCAATAAGATAGTAATTAAATGGATGGTTAAGCTGAAGAGATTAAAAAAATGCCTGTGGTAACTAAAATGGAAATCACTAATCTACTAAAGCTGGAATAACATTGGCTAAAGCCACCCATGAATTAAGTAAAAAAAAATGTAAAGATGTCATGGTCAATAATATCAACAAAGGAAAATAATGAAATAAGGTGCAGTTTTTTGCCTAACATTAGAGCTTTGGTGCAAATCATTGTAAAGAGAACCATTTTCTGCACACTTCACAGCAACAGCATTAATAATGACAGTCATACTGTCTTCATTCTTCCTAGCAATTCTATCCTTCATTTTGCTGTTATCTGAAATTCAGAGAGTCAGGGGGCTTACATGAACTCCCAGGTAGTGGATCTGGAAGGGAATTCTTGAACACGCTCTTCCAACTCAATAGTATTGTTAGACTGAAATTTAGAATAAACCTGTCTTTCCCATTTTGTTTCTGTTCTATTTTACTAATTGATGAAATAATAAAAACATATATATTATACCTATTTTGTGATAATTTAATTGCTTTTAAAGTGTCATTGTTATTCTAAGTATGAAGTTATCAATTAATTTTAATAGAAAAGTTACATAAAAAATGGTGACATCATGTGTCAACATAATCTTTGATATTTCTCCCCTTATTGATTAAAATACAGAAAACAGAACCAAACTTCATTTCTTCATCTGTGAACAAATAATCATTTGTTAGTCTTGATCCAACACTGCTATGAGCAAACCTAATATGTCATAGCTGGCATGGTGATAATTAAGAAATATGGGGTGCTACTTGATTAAAAAGATAGTGCACACAACTCTGTTAGAATGATTGTGTGTGTGTGTGTGTGTGTGTGTGTGTGTGTGTGTGTGTGTGTGTGTGTAGATGGATTTTGGATAAGGAGCTGATTAAACATCAAATAAATATAGCCTAACTAACTCTTCTAGCCAGATTGTGAACCAGCCCCATAATCCATTTCCATTTATCCTTCGCCTAATGACAGTGTTCAGCATGCTGTAAATGAAGGGAGAAGCACATCTTTCAAAGTCACTGTGTCTCTAAAGGCCAGTCTCTGTATTGTCACAGTGTCAAACCTTTGTGCTAAGAACATACAGACCTTGTATGGTCTGGCTTTGAATTATGTTAACAAAATTTTGCAGTGCCTGTGTGTCCACACGTTATACATATATGTGGACCCAGAAGACTTAAATAAAATCAAAGTATTTTTGAAAATGTTTGGGGAAAAAATGCTAGTCTGAAAAATACTCCACTCATGTGAAGCTGGAGCACAAAATGATATGTGAATCATGCTAAATACGTAAGGAAACCTAATGCTCTGCTTGTTTTTTAATGGACTTATCAGTAAACATATAAAGAAAAAAATGGTCTCAGGTCTCCTCAAGAGAAACGTACTCTGTGATGACTAGCAATGTACTAGCAAAATTGAAAACAAATGGCAAAGCTTTCAACAGCGTCTGCATCTGATGATCAGGACAACACAGTAAATTGCCAAATAATTTGCAAATCGTTTTATCAAGCACATCCCATTTGTTAACATCTGTACAGCACAAGTCTTGGGATGCAGACACGACAGCAGCCCCTGTCCCCATTCCACAGGGAAACATCTGAGGCTCAGGAGAGCAAACTGGTCCCCAAGATCTGCAGAGCTGTGTCTTCCAGAGAGCAGCTGCTGCACCTCCTAAGAACACACACTTATCTTTGTAAGACTAGAAACTTCTGCAGTCACATTGCCTGCTTCTCTGAGCTAGAAATGACGAAGTGTCTCATCTGATACTAGACAATGAAGGAATTGAAATAATGCAGCTCAATTAGACCTCAGAAATTTGCCTCAAGGAATAACAATTTGAAAGATATTATGACAAATGACAATAAGGAAGGCTAAGGCATTCAAAGCCAAGACAGACCCACATAATGACCGAAAGGCTCACTGGAGCCAAACTGGTGATACCCAACAGGAATGGTTCATTTTACTACAATCAGCAAATGCCCTTTGCTTGTCTCATGCTTTCAAGGCTGGAATTGAAGCTCTGATTTGTATTTTAGCTTTTTCTAGCTCTGCTTGGGGTCTGGATTTTATCCCAAATTGTGTGAACTCCCCCTAAGGATTTATATATAGTACTCCTCCCATGGCATTCGCTTTTGCCTCCTCTGCTTCCCCCTCCTCCTCACGTTTTCCTTTCCCTGTACCACATCAGCTCCAGGCCAGTAAAGTGTTTAAAAGCCAAGTTCCAAGGAAATCCTTGTAAGAGAATCTGTTCCCATCTAGTTGTGTGAAAACACACCCACAAGCCTTGTTAATTTATGAGTCCCTAAAGCATTGGGTAGATTCTTTAAGCTACTGCTGTATTTTTATAACCTGAAACTTTTCTTCTTTACCACCAAATCATATCTACCCAAGTCACAAACTTTCCAATCCTGTGAAGAAATGAAACTGATTAGATAAATTCACCCAAGAAACACAGAACAACTGCTGAGAAAGCCAACATTGTATATTTAATCAAAATAGGGATGACGATGAAGACAGTGATAAGGAATGGCTGGTTCTAGTACTAGATGTTTGCCAATCATTTTTAATGCTTGGGGTATTTCATTCTCACAACAGTCTTAGCAGATGGGTAACAGAATTATCTGCATCTACAGCTGGGTGAACGGACATTCTGAAGAAAAATGACTGTCCAAGCTTATTAAGCAGTAAGGGGCTAGGACGATAGCTCGGGGGCACAAGTGCTTCCCTGGCAAGGGCAAGGTCCTGAGTTCAATTCCTAGCACAGAAAAAGGACACACTAACCACTCTCTTTATCAAATAAATATCACGAAAAAAGACTTTAAAAGAGAAAGAACTGTTATTAAGCAGTGAACTCATATTTGACAGGTGAAAGAATATTTAGGGGAAAAGATTTTTAAAAAGGAACTAAGAAAGAAAATCCTCACAGCCTACCGTTGGTGGAAGATCATTGATTCTCATCACTATGCAGAGGGGAAAGATTTAAACCCTTAATCTGCAAAGCATTTTTTAATGATTTTATTAAGAAAGAAATAGCTATGAGACACTTTCAAAAGAGGTTAGTAGGACAGTTAAAATAGTTAATATATTGCATATTGTTGTCTTTGTAGTAGTTATTCTGAGTACAAGAGGCAGACATGATATCTTGTCCAAAAACTATTAGTTCAAAATAATCTGCAAAGAAACTCAATTCTGTATCCAAAGGTAAAGCAAACTAGTTAATTTCCTCTGGATTATTAGTCTGTAGATTTTTTGTATCTAGTGCCTTCTTTATTTTTTGATATCCAGACAATATTAAGTACATAAAACAAATTGGGAAAAGTTTATTCTTTTGTTTTCAGAAAAACAACAAGTTTTTGTTTTGATTGTTTTTTTTGGTACAATTTTGGTAAAGTACTCATTAAAACAATTGGGCTTTGGAGCTGAAACTTGACCTCCGAAACCAGGCATGGTGGTGCACACCCGTAATCCAAGCTCTGAGGAGGCTGAGACAGGAGGATCAACACCAGTCTGAGCTGCATAGCAAGACCCTATGCAAAATAAATAAGCAAATGAATAAAAAGGATTTTTTAAAAATTGAGGTGTCATTTATTTAGATTTCTAATTACAAATTTAACTTCCTAAATAGTCAAAATACCTATTTCTGGTTGATTATTTGTAGTAGTTTGGTTTATTCTTTTCAAGGAATTGATATAGTTCTAGATTTTCAAGTTCAGGTGTGTCCAGTTCTAGGTAGTATTTCCTTTTTGACAATAGGGTCTGCAGCACAATCTTTAATGGAATGACTATCATTATTGGTCATTTATGACTTCTATTTTTTTTTTTTTCAGAAGCAGGGATTGAACTCAGGCCCTTGCACTTGCCAAGGAAGTGCTTACTCTACTGAGCCATCTCCCTGGCCCCTATGGCTTCTATTTTTCTCGGTTAGTTTTGCTACCAATTTGCCAAATTTTGTTGATTGTTTCAAAGAACTAGATCTCTTCACGTAGGACTTTCTCCATTGTTTTTCTGTTTCAAATCCACTCATTTCTAATTTCTGCACTAATATGTCTCTTTCTGCCTCCCGCAAGTCTATTTTACTTTCCCTTCTTCTAACTTATTGAGACAGGATTTACATTACTAAGAATTTTCTCCTTTTTAATGTAAGCAGTTAATGCTATAAATTTTCCTATGGTTATTGTTTAGCTATGTCCAAAAAAATTCAGCATAATGCATTTGCTTTCAGACCTCTTTTGCTATGATTATTTAGAAATGTGTTGCTTAGCTTTCTACTTTATAACAATTCTCTAACTTTTCTGATTTTTTTTAATTTTTTATTAATTTTAATGAGAAAGAAATAGCAATGAGACAATTTCAAAACAGGTTAGTAGGACAGTTACAATCATTAATTCATTGCATATTGTTGCCTTCATAGTAGTTATTCAGAGTACAAGATGCAGACATGATATCTCGTCTAAACTCATTTCTGTTTTGATCCCAGTGGTTATTACACACAACACATCACTTCAGATTTTTAAATAATTATTCATGCCAGCATTGGTAGCAGGGCTGTAGGTGCTTGAAAATATATGAAGATTGTGCTTTGATGGTTCATTAGGACCTGTGGATTGGGGTTTTTGTTTTGTTTTGTTTCTCGTACTCTTCTATATACTTACTGATTTCGCATCCATTGTTTTTCTAGTGTTGAGAAAAGGGTGGTGAAATCTCCAACCATAATTGTGGATTCACCACCTCTTCCTTCACTTCGATCAGCCTTTGCGTCTCTGTTGTTCAGTGAGTGGGCGCACAGCTTACAGTGCTGGGGCTCCTCGGGGCTGCAGTGTGTGTGCCCGAAGTCCAGCACGACTCACTGCAGCTGTATCTCTCTCCGCACTGCAGTCCACTTTGATGGAAATTAGAAGCTGTTTTATTTTTATGAATATTTGCATGAGCTTTTATATCATTTTACTGTCAATCTTCCTATATTTTTATTTAAAGTGAGTTTTTTTAATACAACACATGTTTTAACCTGCTAAACAAATTATGTCACTTAAATAGTGTGTCCTGATCAACTACAATATAGCTATTGATATATTAAAATTTAAGACTGATACTTTATATTTTGTTTTCTCTTTGTTCTCCTCTCTCTCTCTCTGTTTCTCTCTCTCCATTTTCCCTCCTTCTCTTCCTGTCTTTCAACGAGCAATTGTTTAGAGAACTATTTGCATGTATGCAAGTGTCATAGTATTTTTATTAATTTTATTGAGAAAGAAATAATAACAAAACAGTTTTAAGACAGGTTGTAGCAGTCACAATAATTAATAAATTACATATTGTTGTCTTTGTAGTAATTATTCAAAGGACAAGATGCAAACATGATATCTAAACACTATTAGTATAAACCTTTCTTCTCATTGAACTAAGAGAAAGTAGAAGTGTATCTATCCTATTTTGTATATATAGATATATTTTTTCAAGACAAAATGGCCCTTCATTTATATCTCCCTTTTTTGTTTAGTTTGGCCAGAGAGGGGTGTTCCATTGCCATTCAATTCTTGTAGGTGTGTGAATTCAGCAAAATGATTCAACATAGTCCAGTAGACTATAATACAAGTAGGTTATCCACGGAACTGGCAATGTCAGAAGTTGTTGACTTAAGCCCATCATAGTATATTAATATATCTCTTTATATAGCCTTTACAGTGGTTTCAGAATGTCCTGGTGCCATCATATCACTAGTTCACTCACATACAGAAAATTTATTTCACTTTATTTCCATTTACTGTTACTTATGGGTGATATGATTGTCTTAACAGTTCCTGTACATAAATTTAGAATCATATCATATGGTCAGTGTTGAAGTCTGGCTCTGATCATCAGATGTATAATTTTGAAAAATTAAAATGAATATGAAAGTCTGTTTTATTTACACACATTTTCCCCTCATGATGTTCCACCTTCTCTCTGAGAGCCCCAATTTCCTTCTTCTTCATTTCCTTTCCATTGAGAGAACCAGTCATCTCCCATTATAGGGACAAGTCCCACATGGCTCTGGTAGCATAATCTAGTTTTGTATCTTTTCAAATGTCTTTTAATTTCTATTTCATTCTTGCAGGATAGTTTTGTTAGAAATAAAATTTGTGGGTAACAGTTCTTTTCTTTTACTGCTTGAAAACTGTTGTGCCTAGCACAACCACAAACAAATCCTAGTAATTTTTCATAAGTATCTTCCAACTGATTCTGAACTTTTTATGACAACACAAAGGACCCTGAATATCCAGCTTAACATGGAAGGGTAAAACAAAACTTGAGGATCATCATTATTTGACTTTAATACTTACTATCAAGAAAAAGCCATGAAGGCAGTGTGATAGTAGTGAAAAATAAACAAGTGAATCACGAGAGCAGAAGAGTGTGACCCAGAAACAAATCCACACAAATACACTCAACTGGTTGCTGACAAATTAACAAAGGCAAAACAAAGAAGCAGAAATCATCCTTTCAGTAAATGGCACTGAAAAACTGCATATTTATGTGCAAAAATGAAAAGAATCTAGACACAGCAAACATTACATTCATCACAAAAGTTATTCCAAAATAGACCTAGATGTTAAGTATGGCTAAGTTTTTAGATATGATGCAGCATATATAATCCATGGGAGAAATAATTGATAAGCTCTACTTCACTAAAAAATAAAAACTTGTGGTCTGCAAAAGACACAAATATTTTTTAAAAATCCACAGACTAGGAAAAAAATGTAATGAAATATACATCTGCTGAAGCCCTGCTAACCCAAGATACAACAGGATATTAAAGTTCAGCAGAAAAAAATTAACAATTTGACTAAAAGCCGGCAAAATCCTATACAAGTACTTGCCATTTTCAGATGGCAAGTGGCGAGCGAGCATATAAAGAGATGTTCAGTAATGCATTTCACAGGAAGGTACTGAGTAAAACAAAGGGATTATTGGGGCACAGGCGAGATAGCTCAGAAGTCTAAAGCCAGGGAGGACTGAGCTGGCCAAGAAAAGGCTATATTAAAATGGACAAGACCTGAAACACTTACCATAAAATGCTGTTGAAGATGTAGAACAAGAAGTCTCGATCACAACTGATGAGGACAGAAAGTTAAGCTAAGCAGCTTTACAAAGGTGTGACACTCTCTTACAGAACTAAGCATGGTCTTTCCAGATAGTTCAGAATAGGGCTCCTTCCTATTTACCTAAAATTGTTTACAACTATGTTAAGATTAAAACCCCCACATAGATGTTTATAGCAACTTTATTTGGATTTGTCAAACCTAGAAGTAACTAAGAGATCCTTCACTAGGTGAATAAGCTCTATTACATCCAGACAGAGTATTTCTACATGCTCAAAAGAAATGAGCTGTAAAGCTATGCAGAGACGTGGAGAAATCTGAACTATACATTACTAAACAAAATACGCAAATCTTAAGAAGGCTCTATAGTGTGGCAATGAATGCACGACATTCTGAAATTATCAAAATGATGTACACCATGAAAGATGGGGTTTTTTCCCAGCACTGGGAATACATGGGGATAAATTGGAGGAGCACAGTGGATTTGTAAGGAAATGAAACTATTTGATATGATACTGTAAATATGGATAGACATCACTACACATTTGTCAAAATTCAGAATACACAACACTAAGAATGGGCTGCAGTGTAAGCCATTAGCCCTGGATGCTTATGATGTGTCGATGTGGGTTTGCTCACTGTAAAATGCACCACAGCAGTAGGGGTTGTGGATGCAGAAGAGGCTGAGTATATGGGAGGGAGGGGAGACCCTGCGTGAAGGGGAAACTTCTGTGCCTTCTGCTTAATTTTACTGCCAACCTAAAATTTCTATGAAAACAGAAGATTTATTTAAAAATCAGCTCAGTGTAGTTTTTCAGGTCTGGGGGCATCTCTTAGCAGCAGGAGGCAAGTTCTATTGAAGAGATCTCATTTGGCCCAGACAAATGAGCTTATGAAGGTTACCAAATGCTGTAAGGTGAGTCAAAAAGAAGCCCTAATCTGCTCTGCCTTCTTCTGCTGGCCTGGGAAACTCAAGACATCTGCTAGAGACCTTCCCCCCAAACCACAACTCCCCAAACTATCTCTTACTACCTTGACCTGTTTCCCTCTGGCTGTGTCTAGGGTTTATACCCATACTTAATGGGAGAGAACAGAGAGGAATCTATGTCATTATTTGGGAACAAGAAGTTTATCTAAGTTTTAAGGGTGCTGATAGTATAGATGTTGAATCTTCCAGGTGTGAATGCTGGTCCATCCTTTACAATGCACTATTTGAGAAGTATACACATTAATTTCCTTCATTATTCTAAGCAATGTAGAGTTCCACAGGATTTTGTCTATGAAATTAAGTTCAAAAACAAAGGGAATCAAAACAAGTGTCCTGGGTTTAATGAGTGTCATTGGATTACTTCCCTTATCTGAAACAGCACCAGATCCCACATGGATTTATTGGGCTGAGCAGCTGTGCCATGCGCAGGTGGGAGGACATGGAAGCCCGGATTGAGTGGAGGAAGCAGACAGAGCAGCAGTGGGGCTGGGAGAGTTTCTCCAGTGCAGCACCCACAGGTGCTCCTGGGCCTGTGCCCCAGTTCACCGGGGAATGTGAATCCGAAGAGGGAAGTGATAGGCAGAGCCTCTAGCCTATATGATGAGGGGTAACACTGCAGGGCCTGGATCTTGAATGTTTCTTTGATGCTTTATAGTTGAAAATAATGGTGAAGTCTAATAAAAGTTAATGAGGGTTTCCTAAGTTCGTAATAAATTTATACCCATATTTTATATGTTCAAATTAATTTTAAGCCTTTTAGAATAAAACTTTTATTTGCAAATCAAAAGATATAAATGTATGCAAAGTATAAATAGGTAACATAGTGAATCCTCAGATAATGATCCCACAGTCCTTCTTCCATCTGGCATGGCAGTTCTGGGAGCCTTTGTGCTCTTCCTCACCTGAGGGACAGTCCTCCATCCTTCTACTCTGAGTAATTCCTACACAAACACTCCACTGTGTTCATTTATGTAAATGAAGTCTCATATGTGCTCTTCTGTGTCTCTTTTCCTAAAAACCATCCTATGTATCTCTAGCACTTCAGTTGATTCTTGTGCTTAGCTCAGAGGTGAAAGCACACTCCCATTGATAGAGGGCATCTGAGCAGGGCCAGTGGCACTGCACACCACCAGGTCAGAGACACCAAAAGGAAAGAGGACCAAACTCAGGAAAGCTTCAATAGACATATGAATTACAAAATCTTATGAATCACCGCTCAAGGGGCTCCTGGGGCAGACTGTACTTCCTCCACTCTGTAGTGAGCTCATGGAATATTGTCCTTGTGCACCCTGCAGCACAGGGGATGGAAGGCTGGAACAGCCAGAAGCCTCACTCGAGGTCAACGACGGTGCCCAAGTACATACCCCAAAAGCCATGTTCTCATCCACTTAACCTATGGCAATACTCTCCTCCAAAAATCAAAGGAAGTGGAAAAGATAGCTCTGCTGCCAGAGGTCCATGGTGAAATGCTGACAAATGATGAACAGAAAACAAAATTCAGCTCTTGGGTTAATGTAATCTTCCCTGCCAAGCCAAATCAGTTTGAATAAAAAGGGTAATACAAATATTGTTAAGAGGAAATGAATACCCAGGCAATTATAAAACAAGCTTTGAATCACATCTACGCTTTTTTCACGGGGAGTTTGAAATATTCGACAAATGAGTCATGCACCCAGGTAGATGAGCTGTCACCTGTGTGCTGAGTACATGGGTGGGCCAAAGTGGGGCCTCACATGGGTCACCGCTGCAGTCTGGAAAGTGGGGAAAAGGCAGCAGCACCCACATTCACAGGAGGGATGTGGGCCGAGCCCCCAAGGTAACTGCCTCTGGTAGCCTGTGGTAGAACTGAAGAGTCCAGAAATGGGCTCTGGATGCTTAGAAGAGAATGGTAACCAGTAAAGTGATCAAGGTTTCATAAGAACAGGCTCCTATGTACATGAGCCTGAGTCCCTTTTGAGCAGTCAAGGAGAAGTGGAGGTGACGGGTCTGGGCCTCATCAAGGCTTGGCAAGGGGCCCTGGTGCTAGCATCACCTTCAAATGACAGTGGAGCATGAACTGAGCACCCTCTGACCAAGAGAACGACAGTGAGGCTGTGGCCTCTGCGTGAGCTCAGCGCTGCCGATGGCTTTGTGTCAGTCTCCTTCTCCTGAAACAGCCCAGAGAAAGGACTAGAAGAACGCTTATCAGATTGTTAGGTGGCAGTGTGCTGAGTGTGAATACGAAGACCAGTGTTGTAGTGTGTGTCTAGCATTTCCCCCAAAGCCTCATGTAGTCATGGAGCCAACTTCTACAGTTCATGATTGAATCATGATCCAATGCAGGGATTCTGGACACGAGTGCTACACCCACCCTGGGGCAGATGGTCTGGGGCAGCATAAGGAAGGCTCTTGCTCTCTCTCTGCTTCTCTGCCACTGCTGCCTTGGCTCCTCCCCTTCTGCTCCTACTGTTTTGCTGTTTGCCACCATGAACTTCTCACAGGGGGCTCCACATGCCCTTTTCTATGTGCTGCTTTCCCTTGGAGCCAGCTGAGTATGGACTGAAATCTTCACACTCAGTCAGTTAATTAAATACATCTTTCCTTTCTTAATTCTAAGCATTAGGTATTTTGTCCCAGCAACGAAGACAGTCAATATACCAAAACACCCCTTATATCTAGAATGATGGACTTTGTTTAATAATTAAAAGCTTTAGAGAGATTATAGCATTATATGTAATACCTCATATTTGTTTTAAACTAAAAACAATTAAAAGAAAAATGATTTAGCAAATACCTGAATGGGAACATAAAGTCCACCTTCACCTCCTCAGTAAAATGTTTAGGTGGATAAGTAGATCTTCAGTATCAGTCAGTGAAACTTCCATATCTGTCCTTGTATATATTCAAGTATATTCACCCAAGAAGAGTTGGTTCCAAGTGTCTTTTACAGTATAAAATATTCCAGGTGCCCTAGGTCCTGTCCTTTGTGTTCTCACAAGACATCAACTCTGACTGTCTTCTAAAATTCTAAGTGTCTCCTATAGTGCTCTACCTAATGTCTCCGGCATTTACAAACATCTATAGCATGGCTTCAGCTCTGAACCTGATATTCAGGCTTCAATCACATTTATACTCCTGAGTATCCTCAGCAGAGTAGTTACTTAATAACTAGTCCTTAAACAGATGCCCAGACATGAATTACGAGGACGAGGGGAGGCTGAGGCACTAGAGAACTGAGGGGACAATACCTATCAGTTGGAGAAAAAGCTGTATATCAGTCCCCATGAGGAGCAGTAGGGAGCAAAGGACTTGTTCATCATTGCTACTTTGTTTCAGCTGGAGAACAGAGCACTTGAGAACAGAAAAAGGGAGGCAGATTATGACTTATGATTTCCATATAAACTATTCACAGAATTTTCTATAGAAGAAAGTCTTCACTCTGAGATTTCTGTGTTTGTTTGTTGTCTTGTTTGTTTTCAGTTAGCTTTGTTTTGCAGTAGGTAAACCAAATAGAAACTACACATAAACTTTGACAAAGAAAACCTTTCTGACAATTAGGAATGGACAGAGGTTACAACCTGGTATCACGATGAGTTACGATTCCTGCTCCTAGAGATCCCCAGAGGCAGAAGATCATGTACAAAAGATACTATCAGTTGGCCACATGCATGTGGGTGTGGTTCTGGGCTCTCTATTGATCTGTTTGTCTGTATTTTCCACCAATGCTACCATATATCCTGTTTATGGTAGCACTATAGTAACAAAGTATGGAATAGGATAGTGCCACTTCAATTTTTTCTTCTTTTTTCAATATTTCATCTGCTACAGTGGTTCTTTTAATTCCCAATGTAAACTTAGCACTAGTTTGATAATATTCACAAAGTATCTTGCTGGGGTTTAAAAACTTGTGTCTTCCCTAATCACAAAGGTGGAGTATGTCATCAGTCACTTAGGTTGTCCTTGATTTTTTTCATCAGACCTTCATGGCTTTTCTCACTCAGATCTTGTACACAGTTTGTCCCACTTACAGCAAAGTATGATGATACCTCATTTGACAAACTTAACTTTTTACATGACTTGGGGTGTAAACCAAATTAGACAAGAGCCAAATAAAATTCAGGGGCTAGATGTGATGTTATCCTTACAGGACAATTTGATTCAGTTCTCATCTAATTCAGTTTGTAACTAAAACTGTGGAAAGAATTAATTTCCTGAACTACAGTGCCACTGTATTTAATTCTTTTAGTCCCTAATATGAATGTCATTGTGTCTTTAATTTCAAATTTAATTTATTCATTGTTAATAGAGAGGAAAAGCAACTGAAAAGTTGCTTATATAATCACTTGTAGATTGAGGATGCCTTGAAACTGCTAAGCAACAGAAACATTAAAAGAGATTTTGTGTGATTGGTAATTCTTTGGTATTTTCTACATAGGCAATTCACGGTGTTTGCAAATAAAACCAGTCTGATATTTTTTCTTACTTCACCTGAACACATTTTCTTTCCTGTTTCTGTCTTTTTATACTAGTTAGGACTTCAAATATGACAGGAGAAGTGGGAGGGGACTGACATAAACAGCCCGGGCCAGTGGTCAAGGCAGACATCTACAGTCTTACGCCATGTTGATGGCACATCTGCCACATGAGGTGGCCATTTACTTCTGTGGTTGCCTTGCCCAGGCCTAAAATCCATGTCTTATCATAGAGAGAAACTTCAGACAAATGCCAACGGAGCAGCATCCTACAAAAACTCCCTGACCACAGCAAGGTAGGGTGCACCTGGGAGGCTGAGGAGGCTCACAAGTTCAGGCTCAGCTTGGGCAATGCAGTGCCCTCTCTGAAAATAAAATCTGTAAGTGGGCTGGGGATTTAGCTCAGCACAATCATCCTACATTCTATGCCCAGTACCACATATAAAAAATAAAATAAAATAAAACTGTCCATTACTTTCAAAATAGTGTATTATTATTATTATTATTATTATTATTATTATTATTATTTATATATTTAGTACAGGATCTATAAGGTCTCACTATAGATCAGACCCACAGTAATCCTCCTGTTTTCAGCCTCCCCAGCATTGGGATTACAGGTGCCTGCCCCCCCACCCAGGGGGATGGTGGATCCTGTCCCCACATCTGCCTACACAAGCACTGAGCTAACTGGCTAGCCCTAAAAATAGTCATTTTTTTTTTTTTGGAAAAAAATAAAATTGTGGAAACTGTCATAGTTCAGGGGTACTTGAGAAGACATGACAGCTAAATGTAATGTGATTTTACAGGTGGGATTCTGGACAGAAAAAAACATCATGTAGACTAAAGAAATCAAAATCTCTTATGACCTCAGTCACTTAACAATATTGTTTCATTTGTGTGTGCCAAATAACATGCACTTTATATAAGTTGCTAATCATGAAGAAAATCATATAGGTGGGGGAGATACTTGGTAAATCTGTACCATCTCTTTTACTTTCTTATAAAACTAAAATCATTCTGGAAAATACTTTATAAATAAAAAGGAGAGGGGCTGGGGAGATAGCTCAATGGTCTAAAGGCCTGCCTGGAAAGCACAAGGTCCCGAGTTTGATTCCTGGTACTGCATGCTGTGTCAGTCACCATGCTGGCCCTGAAACCAGGCAGAGTGCCACATGCCTGTAACCCCAGCACTAGGGAGGCTGAGTAGTGAGAGGCTGTATCAAAAGAATAAAAATACAAAAAAAAGTTTTAAAAAAGGAGAACCACTGAGATAAAGGGAGTGCTCAGTACCTTAGCTACTACAGTGGACACATGAATCCATATGTGTGATAAAATTTTATACAGCTAAATACACACACATAAGTTAATGCAAGTATAACTGGGAAAATCTGAACAAAGCAGTGGGAGATACCGAAGTCCATTTCTTCACAGCAATGTCACAAAGCTCTATCTAGTTTTGCAAAATTTTTCCATCTAAGGAAACAGGGTAGAAGAATCATATATATATATATATATATATATATATATATATATATATATATATATATTTCCCCCCCCAAAACCAGGGATTGAATTCAGGCCCTTGCACTTGCCAGGAAAGCACTTATTCCACTGAGCCATCTCCCAGCCCTACAATCATCTTAATATAAATTTTGATCAAAGTACACCATTTCTAAAAAAAATGCCTCTAAGCTCAATTTTATATGAACCAAGGAAAATTAGAAAGGATGAGGGCAAGCCCTGAGAGAAGCAGTCATGATCACCATGACATAAAAAGTAGAAAGAGAAGGAAGAAGATATAGAAGGAGACATATTAGCCCTTCACTAATAGGCCAGATGTGGACATTTTCTGAAGCTGCAAACATCCCTTTTAGGAGCTTCTGTATTCCAGGAAGGAGCTAGAATTTATTATGGAGGTAAGAAGCTCCTCCATGATAAAAAAATTGCGTTAGTATTTCTGTCAGATGCTAGGCCTTTCAGCTAGCTCGGAGTACACTACAGAAGATGTGCCGTACATAGTGAATGTATAAAAACAACTCGATTGAGAAAACTTTGAGCTCTGGTCTCACCAATGACTCAGTAGGTTGACAGGAAACCTCTTCAAAGCCGTATGTAGAGCATCGAGAGTCTCATGTGATACAGGCCTAAGTATCTTGACTATTGTGTTGGACACATGAACCACCACATATTTTATACATGTGATAAAATTATACAATTACACATACACACACACATACACACACACACACACACACATCAATATAAAACTGGAAAAATCTGAGCAAAACTGGGAGATACTCAAGTTCATATCCTCACAGTAACTTACAAAAAGCAAAGTCAAATTTCTGAGGGGGTGACACTGGCCAGGAGTAACAGTCTCACCAGCTGGGTCTTGCTTATGATACATCCAAGTACACCCAAACTAGGAATGAGGTCCCTCCATGGAGAACAATGATGCAGCCACAAGAGAAAGGGGAGGTTCTCCGATCAGCCCAGTTTCCAATGTCAAAGCTTCCCTCAGGCTTCTCCTGCCAGATAGTTTCAACAAGGTACTGCACAGACAAGATTTATGTCCCAGGAGAATGAGATCAATACCTTCGAAAAGCGAGCCTCCCTGGAGCCCTGGGACTTTCTGTTTGAGCTTTTCGGCTCCATTTCTCACACCTGCGTCCACCCTGACAGGGCATCTGCTCCCATCACACGATCCAGGTAGGGGAGCATCAGGTGCAGCAGATTGCATCTCCTCCTCATCTGGCCTGGCATTTGTCTGTCATGCTGTGGCTGGAACATGATACCCACTTGACAAAAAGCAGCCCTCATGTGTGTCAAGAGGCCCTTTGTTTCAGTGGAGTGCCCCTACCATTTGGGGCTCTCCAAAGATTCAGGGATCCGGGTCTCTATCTCTCTCACTGGCCTTTTCAAGACAAATGGCCACATCACAGCACAGCACAGCAGGTGCTGCTCAGCTCAGCCTTTGTGTCTCCCCAGACACACACAAGTCAGCCTGCTACCCTGGTCAATCAGTCAAGGAGGCTGGTGGTCACTGGTGGTCCTAGGGTCATGTGCACAGCCACAAGCGCTATGCATTGCAAATGTGCCCTGTGGCTTGCAAAGTATGTGCTTAGCTTTGATGTTTTCCATCTTATCTCAAGTCTCATCCTGAGAGTTCATAGCACCCTGGACAAGGCGGCAATTAACCAGCCCCAGGCAATGCCTCCAACCAAAGACTGCAGAAACTCCTACGTAGGAAGGACAAATGGACAATCTATGGTCCAAAAGTGCATCACACGTGTGCCTCCATCTGTAAAGGAATTAAAGCAGTGCTCAGGATGCTTAGAACAAGACAATACAAAAACATTTTCTGGAAACTCCATTCATAGCACATTCAGTGCACATTTTTTTTTACTTCTAAAGGATGTTATCGAGGCTAGGGAAATGGCTCAGTAGAATAAGCTCTTCCCTGGCAAGTGCAAGGCCCTGAGTTCAATCCCCAGTTCTGCCAAAATAAAAAGGCTGTTATCACAGTTTTTAAAAGAACAATGTACACATCATTGTCTCCTGGTGAAGTGGCTGTATCTGGCAGACACATATATTTTGTAAGGCCAATAGACAAGGTTATGGAGCGCTGGACTTCTCCTTTTTAATTATTCTTTCATCATCTGTCCTATAAAGGAGAAACACTAGTCAGCTATGAAAACCTTGTACTGAATTCAAGTCTGGATCTAAACTATGAACCCAAGGCTCCTTAAAAGCAGATTGCAGGGGCTAGGAAGATGGTTCAATGGAATAAATCCTTCACTGGCAAGCCCAAGGGCCTGAATTAGGTCCACGAGAAGAAAGAAAAGAAAGAAAGAAAGGAAGGAAGGAAAAAAAAGAAAAGAAAAGAAAGAAGAAAGAGAAAAGAAAAGAAAAGCAGACTGTATTGCAAACCATGAAATTGTATTTTTAAAAAGAATAAATGCAGGAATTTACAATTAATTTTCTTTTGTTTCTTCGAACTTTGCTCAATTAAAATTGAGATAGATTTCAGAATTCTTGTCCCTCCTTAAGAACAAGTGTGCTCAGGGCTGGTGTTGCAGGTCTGTGAGTTGCTGGACTCCTTTCATGTTGTCTTCTGCCTAGGAGAAGACTCTTCCTGTACCCTGCAGGCCATTTTGGAAAGGCTTCCAGGGCCTGGTATGGACAGGCCCCTCTCTGCAAGTGACTTCCACTCCAGCCTTCACCAAGTGAACCACTGAGAAAGGACAGGATGCAGAGATCAGGGGTTGGCAAAAAGGTGAACCAGGCCAAATCCATGTACCTTCATCTCTATCATTCTGAAACTAAGTAAATAGTGAGTGGCAGGAGTGAGTCGTGTGGTATGTTCCCCATTGTTCAGTACATTGGGCACCATTTGAAGAAGGGACCAGCCTTCCTATTTTTGGAGAGCAGAAAGTCCTCCCCCTCCAGCCTAGAGGAAAGCACTGCGATGGCTACCTGTGGTCCTCTCTGTTCACACTCTGAAGGCCATGAGTCCCTGGGGAGCCCAGAACCTGAAGCAGCAGCTCAACCATCATGTGCTGGATTCTTATTAATGTTCTAGCTTCTTGATCAATTTCAAGAGAATCTACAAAGACAAACACATCAGGACTCCTACCTTCAAACAGCATGAATAGTGGGACACTATAAGAAGTCACACTCATGAAAACTAGGTGCTGTGGGGACTCTTGTGGGATAGTTAGAAAGTCCTTGAAACATGATTAGGATTTCAACAACTGGAAAGGGGGTGAAGGAATTCAAAAATACAGAAAGGAAGGAAAGAAGCAAGATAGAGAGGAGAAAGAAAGAAAGAAACAAGGAATGAGAGAGAGAAGAAGGAGGAGGAGGAGAGAAGGAGAAGAGGAAGAAGAAGGAAAAAGAAGAAGGAGGAGAAGGAAGAAGGAGGAGGAGGAAAGGAAGGAAGGAAGGAAGGAAGGAAGGAAGGAAGGAAGGAAGGAAGGAAAGAAGCAAGATAGAGAGGAGAAAGAAAGAAACAAGGAATGAGAGAGAGAAGAAGGAGGAGGAGAAGAGGAGAAGAGGAAGAAGAAGGAGGAGGAGGAAGAAGGAGGAGGAGGAAAGGAAGGAAGGAAGGAAGGAGGGAAGGAAGGAAGGAAGGAAGGAAGGAAGGAAGGAAGGAAGGAAGGAAGGAAGGAAGGAAAGAAAGAAAGAGACCAAGAGTGAGAGAAAGGGAGAGACAGAGGCAGGCAGGCAGGCAAGAAGGAAAGAAGGAAGGGAGGGAGGAAAAGATGGAGGAAGGGAAAGAGGGAGGGAGGGACAAAGTCTACAAAGAGACAAGCAGGGAGATGAACAAGCGCTGAGTGAACTGAAACATAAATGGGCTAAAAGTAGGCTCCACATGTTTGGGAAGCAAGCAGTCCTCCAGAATCAGGGACACTGGCTCAGAACTTCAGTCCAGGGCTTTTCCATTTCCACGGTGCCCGCTTACTAGCGTTGCCTTCTGCCTCCCGGCTCTGACCCACAGCAAGGGTCATGAAGCAAAACTTTTGCTGAAGATGTTCAGCTTAAATGGAAGATTGCCAAGACAGAGAAATCGTCATTTTTCAGAAACATGACTTTCCGAGGAGAAGACAGCAGCTGCAATGGCGGATGGCCTCTCTCCAGGCGGGACTCTGGGGGCCGGGAAGATTTGGAGGAGAAGGCAAGGGCGAAGGAGCACAGGACGCTTCCTTCTCTGCCTTTACTCCTCCCCAGGGAAAGCCCAAAGCGCCAGGGCTGGGCTCCAAGCAAGGTCCAGGCACCAGCTTTTATCCCTGGATTAGTCATATCCTCTTCTCAGGCTGCAGTTCTACGAGCCCGCGGCGAGCAGCCACGCAGGGCCGTCTCTACAGCCGTCCCTACTAGCGCTGGTGAGCAAGGGCCTGGACCCTGCGCTCACCTCGGCCACACCCACCATGGGCTCTTTCCGGCCTTCCCGCCCCATTCGGAGAGGAACAAAGGTTCCTATTGTCCGAGGTCCGTTGCTCACATTCTTTTCTTTAATTCTGCTGTACAAATAGTCTTCTAATTTTTGACCACTGCCTATAGGTTAATAAATAAAAAAATAAGGAAAGAGAAAAGCAAGTTGCAAGTGATAACTCAAAGCCCAGTTCTTAAGTATATGTTTTCTAAAACCACGAGAAAAATGGAAAATGCTTTCAGAAATTCCTGTGGTCAAGTCTAGTGACTAGGGATTTAGGTACATCTTATTTTTCTGATGACAGAACGCAAAGTGACCAGCCAAGGACCCAGGGGACACAGCGACACTCAAGTTTCTCTTCTCACAAAAGCTCAGCAGAGAAGTTCCTCCCACTCCTCCTCCCCCTTTTTTCTAAACTGGAGAAAACACAGACCTCTCATTTTCCAGCGCTGAGCCGGCAAAGGCCCCGCGTGGACCTTGACCGCCCACTCCTGATCCTAGAGGAGTCCCGTTAGGAGGGGATCAGGCTCCTCCTGCAGACCCATGTGGAGAGACATCGCCCCCTCCGCTGGGGCTGCGGGTCGCGAGCATAAAAGGCTAGAAAAGGAGGTGGGATATGATTCATTCCTAGCTGAAAAGTGACTCAGAAAGGAAATTGCCTGGTGTGCGCGGATGACACAGTTCATTGTAACCTGCTGTGACCAGGCCTGTCTGTCAGGCAGCTGTCTACCTCTGCCTTGGACCGGAGTCAAGCAGACATGCGGGGCTGCACCCCCACACCGTGACTCAGAGACGTTTCCTCGCCTGGCCTCGCCCTCTGACTACAGCGGGCTGGGCTGGACGCGGCGGGCCGCACGGGAGGAGAAAGAGGCGGGCGCTGTGGGAAGGAGCCGCCAAAGGGAGGCAGAGCCGCCTGGACTTCTTGGAGCCTATGTTTTAACTTAGCCACAGTAAATGTTTCCTGTTTCAGGCTCTTGGCTTTAAATCACACTCATAGAAAGGGGGAAAAAATGTACTTTAGACCTAGCACTGTCTTTTCCTCTCTTTCTTAATTTCTCTCCTAACTTTCCTTCCTTCCTTCTAATTTTCTCCTCCTCTTTCTTCTTCTCTTCCTTACTTTCTTTGTTTCGCTTCACTATCCTTCCTGTCTTCTTTCCAGCAATGAAAACTTCTAAATAATAACACCATTGTCGGTCACTCTGCTTTTCCAACGAAAACTATAAAGTCTCAGCTTATTCTCAGGAAGCTTAGATTCCACGCAGGAAGTGGATCCGCATGCGCAGATGGTTGCAGTGACACCCTGTCCTAGAGGACAGAAGGGCAGCTGATTCTTTTACCAAGGAGTGAGGTCAGGCGTAGACACTGCGCAGGGCACCACTCGGCCTCCACAGAGTGCGTTTCTGAGAAAGAATGACTAAGGGAGTGAGTGAATGGGGGAAGTCAGGAGGTTGCTGCATATGTGGAAACGATTGGCGCATGCCTGTGCTGAGCACTGTTCTAGGTTTCCAGAGGCAAGGAAAAAAGTAACGCAAAAGTCTCTACCATGTCTGCTTGCTAAGCATATCTGGAGCTGTATTTGGAATTAAGTGTATTTTAAAAGGGACCGCAGAATGAGGAGCCCTGAGCAACAGAAGCAACACAGCACCACTAAGTACACAGAGCATGCGACCCCTGAGAGGAACACTACAAAGTCACAAGATCTGAGATCTAATGAGTTGTGGAGAAATGGTGCCATGCCTTTGTCCTTCTGCTTTTGACCATATTACGAGTGTTACCAAGTTTGGCATGAATGGAGGTTGGCAGGGCGGGATGCGCAGGAGCCTCTGGGTGCCTGCTGATAAGCTTTGAGATATAGGTGGGAATGCTTTTTGATGCAACAGAAGAAGGATATTTTCACTAGAAGTGGAGGATTATGATCAAAATGGACTAACAGGCAATTGAGGAGGAAGATCAGAGGAGGACTGGGTTTACTCCTCACCGGTAAAGACATGACGTGCACAGAGACTGTGTGGGCCGGGTAAGACCAGGCAGGCGTTGCACACTGTCGGGAGCCTCTTGGCTCCGCCCTCAGGAGCCGCCTTTCTGGAGCTGACCTTGCCTTTCTCCTACGGGAGCCAGGCATGGTGAAAGGCTGAGAGAATATCTATCAA
>PVKA01005430.1:0-90527 GCA_004027165.1 Ctenomys sociabilis | reverse complement strand
TTCTTCTTCTTCTTCTTCTTCTTCTTCTTCTTCTTCTTCTTCTTCTTCTTCTTCTTCTTCTTCTTCTTCTTCTTCTTCTTTTTGTTGTTGTTTTTTGTGGTACTGGGGAATGAACTCAGGACCCTGTGCTTATTAGGCAGGCACTTATTCTACTGAGCTATCTCCCTAGTCCGCATTCTTATTTTTTAATAAATATCTTTTAATAAATTTCCATGACCATTCGCCTGTTTTACTTCATTTTTCACTGTACATGGTTTGGTTTCTGGGCTCCTCAAGCTTTCTTTTCCATGAAGCTAGTTTATGGTCACTGTGACTTCTCAAAGTCCTTATATTCTGAGTACTGGTTAGATTTCTCTAAAGGAACAGAAACAATAGAAAAATATACAGAATCGTGCAATGGGATTTGTTAGCTAGGCTCAAATGCCAGCAGCAGGCTTGCGCATGTGGCGGCCCATGTGCTACAGAGTCAGAGAACCCAGTAGCTGCTCAATCTAAGAAGCTGGAAGTCTTACAACAAGAGAAATCAAGGATGCAGCACCAGGCTGGGACGAAACCCCTGCAAGCTTCCTGGAGCGTTACCACGTGGGTACAAAGGGCCGAAGCAACTGGGGTCTGATGTCCACAGCTGATGCAGAAATAGGAGACATCCCCACACAAGCAGGATGGCCCTTTTTCATTAAGTCAAATTCTTCCTTCTTCCCTTTCTTAATGTCTGGGTTACAAGTCTGCTCAGTGCCACCCGCATCGGGAGGGGTCTTCCCTTTCAGCATCCCGCCCCACTTGCCAGCAATCTCTGGTCTCTGCTGCAGGCACATCTGGAAGGATAGTACTAATCTGCGAGACATCACTTAATACAGTCAAGTAGACAATTGCCACTGACAGCGATTATGCTTCTTAGATTATAATTTAAATCTAGACACATGTGGGATTGTGCATTAAAAAGTCAAAGTTTATATTAGAATTGGATTTCATAGTTCTCATCTGCTAAAATGTTACCTAAGCAAACACTAAATAAATGCTCATTAAAATAGAAGTCAGAGAGTTAAACAAATAGAGGATTTGCAGTCTCAGTAATTCTAATTACTAGATCAGCAAGAGATTGATGATGTAGGCTCCAACTTGGCATGTTGGAGCCTCATGCTAGAAGGTCATTATCCCTTTTGGGAAGATAATACCAAAAACTTTCATTTTTCTCTCTAAATATAATGTATAATATAAAATTAATATGAATTATGTCGAGGTTATGGCAAGGAATTGCTTGTTATGGCAAGAGAAAACTGTTTGCTCCCACCCTCTAAATACTTGTACATGCAGTGATAATACATTATGGAGGAGCACATTTCTTTGTCAATGACAACATAATAAAAGATATTTTCTACCACTAATTATGCAGGAAGAATTAAACAGATCTCTAAAACTCAGTCTGAAAACAAAGAATATGCTTTAATTATTCATAAATCAAATGTAGTTCCAACTTATTCAACATTCATATAAGCAAAAGAAGTTCAGAAGAAGTATTTGATAAGCAACTAGCAACTATCACATAGTAGAACCCAGGCCCGGCATGTGAGTGAGACCTCCCGGGACACCGGATCCTGAATAGACCCAGAGCACAGGCCCAGCATGGAGCCCTTCAGCAGAACTCACACACCGACGCTAGAGGCAAGACCCACACAGCTGATTCAGGAGCAGAACATCTTGCCAGTGTGACACAAAGGGTTCACCGGCAAGGCTACAGCAGGAAGAAATGGAGCACAGCAAGGCACACCCGACCAAAGGTCAAAAGTCAGTGGTATACTAAATGACAAAAAGCAGTCTCAGGCCCCGAGTCCACCCAGTACAAATGCAGAAGACACTAGCATAGAGGAAAATGGAAATCACACACCTGAAATCTCTGAAATAATAGTGTTAGAAGTAAAGAAACAACTGCAGAAAGATATAGAAGAGATCAAATCAGAAATATATACTGATACAAAAATAGAGCAGAATATAAAAATGGTGGAACCTCTGAAAAAGCAATATAGAAAAGAAACAGAATGTATGAAACAGACTCAAAGTGATATATAGGAAATTAAAACCTCAATCACAAACTGGCAAATCCGTTTGAGTGAAATTGAAAATAGACTCTTTGACCTTAAAGACACCATTGCAGCTAGTGAAAAAGTAAGCAAAGATCTCTTAAAAATAACTAGGATGCAGGAAAAAAGAATTGAACACCTGCAAGATGATGTAAAGATGAACAATGTGAGACTAGTAGGCATCACTGAGAAGGAAGAACTCAATACAAATGGTATAAAAAGAATATGGGCAGAAGTAATCACAGAAAACTTCCCAAATATGGGGCAACAACCTGACATTCAGTAACTGAAGCATATAGAACTGCAAATAATATCAACCCAATTAAAACCACTCCCAGATATATAATAATCAAGATCCCAGAAATTCAGCACAGGAATAGTATACTAAAAGCAGCTAAAGAAAAGAAACGTATCACATTTAAAGGAAAACCCATCAGAATAACGGCAGATTTCTCTTCACAAATCATCAAGTCAAGAAGAGCATGGAGCAAAGTACTTCAAGTCTTGCAAGAAAACAAATTCCAACCCAGACTGATATACCCTGCAAAACTCTCTTTCAACTATAATGGAGAAGTAAAACACTTCCATGACAAAGAACAACTAAAGAATTTCATGATAACAAAGACTATTAAAAGATGTTCTAGAGAGGGAGAAAAATGATCACAACCCCATGAACAAGAGTAGAAAGAAGCCACCAAATTGGTCAAACAATTAAATACAGGAGAATAAAAACTATATAGTAGTAGTCTCTCAGTTATTGTTTTGTGTAGGGCAGCAAAATATTTGCATCAGCACACTCTACAAACGGACTTCTCTTGCACCCTATGCATCAAGATTCCATATGGGTCTACAGGGTTGAGTTCAAGGAACTAGCTATAGCTCAGTGCCACACGTGACACCTGGCCACCAGTAATTGTCATGGTCGTTATCCATGTTCACAACACACTAGAACTTTGTGTGATATCTTATCCTCAAACTGTCAGAAGTGATGGTCATTTATTTGTCATTCCAGCATTTATCTTATGTTTTATTCTTAGTACTTCTTAACTATCATGAAAACTTTTTTAATTCAATTGTTTTGAAACATTTAATGTTTAATTAGTATTTAATTTTCTGAATATTGCTTAGTCTTAATTTTTCTTTTAACATTTATACTATATCTTTGAATTACAATTTATTTAAAAGATATCATATGATATCTTCTCCCAGTATTAGAAACTTTAAAAAGTACATTTCTATTTTCTGTTGACTTCATATTACTTCTTCCCTGTCCTTTATACACAAATTCACACACATATATGTCAAAAAAAATATGTGTATAACCTGACATAAGATTGGTACTGTTTCTTAGAAATCTTCCATGACCTTTTCAATAAGGATTTATTTAAAATATTTTTCATAGTCCTGCATTACTATCACTTTAAGAGCTCTTTATTGTTCATCCAGCAGCATACTGTAACTTCTCATGCCTTTTGAATTATACTCATTGTTATTTCCTGTATGCTACATCTGGAGGTATTAAAAATATTTCAAGTTCGTATAGCTAGAAAATATTTGACTTTTAGTTTTCAAAGGTATGTTTGCTAAGTATAAAATTCAAAGAGGATAGATCTTTTTTCCTTTCAGTCCTTTAATTAGTTTAGTTTCTTACACACGTGGTCCTTTTTCTTTCTTTCTAATGTGAAATAAGATGCTAATTAATTTTATTCTTCCATAGCTCATATTTTTATGTATATGCTTTGATCATTTTTTTCTTTACAATAAGCTTTGAATAATTTCATTTTTGTGTATCTTGATATGATTTTATTTAAATTTCTTGTGCAAAAGGTTCATTTATCTTGGAAACGTGGTTGAACTAAATTCAAAAATTTTAAATCTTTAAATATTTATTGCCCTTTCTACTTTGACAATTCTAATTACCTGAATATAAAAAAAGAAAAGAGCAGTTATTGCTCACAATTTTTGTTTTTACTCTGATTCTTTCCTCTCTTGAATTTCTTATAACTTCTTAGTTATCATTTTTTTAATCAAAACTTATAAGTTTATATCTGGTAATCTGAAAAACTAATTTGCGCATAGCGCCATGTAACACAGCAACCATTGTTGGATTCCTATTACTTTGTTTAGTGAAATCTTGTATCATGTATAATACTGTTTTCTTCTATCACTATTTTGTATTCTTTAAAAGGTACATTAAAAAAAAGAAGTTCCACAGCAAAAAAAAAAAAAAAAAAAAAAAAATACCTACCTGTGTTCATGTTCACAGAGTGACCAGGACTAATGACAAAATGGCACTTGTCTCTTCAAATCTTGGGTCATAAAACAACTATTCTTTCATTGTATCCTGCAATACTTTGATAGGTGCAGACATCTGTATTTATATCAAATATTACAATCCCCCTGATATCAATAATTATATTAACTTTAAGTTGTCTACATACCTCAATTAAAAGAGATTACTGAAACTAATTTTAACAAAATACTGAAACAAAAATGCTCAACTGTATGCTGTCTACTTCAACCATAGTTATAAGGGCTTGTTGAAATTAAAAGAGTAGAAAAATATGTGTCATGCATACATTACTTAAAGGAAAGGAATAATGAATATACATTACAGCAAACAAAGTTATCAGCTACTAGAGAAGAATTTTATATAATGATAAGAGGATGAACCAATTTTAAAAGGGCAACAACCCTACCTGCGTATGTCCCAAATGACAGAGTGCAAGGTATGTAAAGCCAAACTAATAGAACTAAAATGAGAAATGGACAAATCTAAAATTATATTTAGAAATTTAATGCCTTTGAAAAATGGATTGATATATATAGCTCAATGACACAGCACCTGCCTGACAAACACAAGTTTGATCTGAGGTACCAAAAAATAAATGATTGAACAGTAATGGTAGGAAATCATGTGCATCATGGGACTCATGTGAAATCAACACTGATGGAGAATTTAAAAATCCTGGCTGCCGGGGAGATACCTCAGTAGAAAAGCACCTGCCCGGCAAGCATAGGGTCCCAAATTCAATTCTTGGTTTTGGAAAAAAAATACACTTCCATCAACATTTATAGAACACTACACCACAAAAGGTGGAATATACATTCTGTTTAAATATTCGTGAAATATATACCAAGATAAGCCACATCTTGGATCACAAATAACAAACTGAAATTATACTGATTGTGCTTTCAAATTAAAATAAAACCCTAAATCAATGACAGAAAGGTAACAGAAAACATGTGCAAACACATTGAAACTAGACAACATGCTTCTAAATAATCCATGAGTCAAATAGGAAGATAAAAATAAGCATAGAATTTGTAGAAAAAAATCAATGAAATCAAAACGGAAACACAATAGAGAAAATCAATGAAGCAAAGTTGTTTCAATGAAAGAATCAATAAAATTGATCTTTCTTTGACCTCTAACAAGAAGAAAGAAAGAGATAAATTACTCACTGTAAAGAGAAAAAAAATAAACTAATATCAATATATAGCAAAATATAAAGCTGCAGGTTTTAAAGATACAAAACTGGGAATAAAGAAATACTAGTAATTTCTACCATAATGTACACAAATGAAAAATAATTTGGATTAACCTATAACTATAAAGAAAGTTAAATATGAGTGTAATTAAATATACAATGAATATGTTAATTTTGAAAAATTATTAAAACAAATAGGTCCATTCTCTTTCCCTAGCATCTTTCCATTTTCTGAAATCCTCTACAATCTCTTTTCTTAGGGTACTGAAATTTTCCGTGAAAAGATCTTTGACTTCTTTGGTTAAGTGAATTCCAAGGTATTTTCTGCGGTGCTACTATAAAAGGTATTGTTTCTATGGTTTCCTTCTCAGTGTGTTCATTATCTGTGTAGAGGACTTTTCAGTATTGACTTTGTATCCTGCTATGCTACTGAATTTGTGTATCAGTTCTAGTAGCTTCTTGGTGGTCTTTTTTGGGTCTTCCAAGTAAAGTATCACGTCATCTGCAAATAGTGATAATTTAACTTCTTCTTTACATATTCTTATTCCTTTTATTTCTCCCTATAGTCCAATGGCTGTAGCTAATGATTCCAAAACTATATTGACTAGAGGGGATGATGCAGGACATCCTTGTCTTGTACCAGATCTAAGAGTAAAATAGTTCAGTTTTTCCCCATTTAGAATTATATTAGCCATTGGGTTGTCATAGATGGCTTTTATCAAATTGAAGTAGAGGCCTTCTATTCCAATTTTCTGTAGGACTTTGAACATGAATGAGTGTTGGATTTTGTCAAAGGCTTTTTCTGCATCAATTGAGAAGATCATGTGGTTTTTAGATTTCAATCTATTACATTTATGGATTTTTGAATATTGAACCATCCTTGCATTCATGAGATGAATCCTACTTGGTCGTGGTGTATGATCGTCTTGATGATTTGCTATATTCTGTTTGCTAGGATTTTTGCATTTATGTTCATTAAGGAGATCGGCCTGTAGTTCTCTTTTTTATTTGTGTCTCTCCCTGATTTTTGAATCAGTATAATACTTGCCTCCAGAAATGATTTTGGCAGGATTGCTTCCTTTTCAATTTTCATTGAAGAGTTTGAGGAGTATGGATTATATCTTCTATAAATTTCTTATAGAATTCAGCTGTGAATCCATCAGGACCTGGACTTCTTTTCTCGACAGGATTTTATTATGTTTTGTATTTCATTGAATGTTATTGGTTTATTGAGAGTTGTTATATCTTCTTGATTCAGTTTTGGTAATTTGTACCTTTCAAGAAATCTGTCCATTTCTTCTGTATCTTCTGTTCTGTGAGCGCAAAGATTCTTGAAGTAGCTACTGACAATCTTCTGAATTTGCACTGGGTCTGTGATGATTTCACCCTTTTCATTCCTTATTGCTTATATTTGAATTTTTCCTTTCCTCCTCTTCTATCTGCCGTACCCTTCAGATTTCATTTTGTCTTTTAGGTTTTCACACTAAGGAGAAAATATAATATTTGCAGATGTGGGTCTGATTCATTTCACTTAAGAGTATGGTCTCTAGTTGCATCCATTTACTGATAAAACCCTCAAATTTATCCTTTTTTTATAGCTGAATAGAATTCTATTGTATAGAAATACCACAGCTTCTGTATCTATTGCTCAGTTACTGGGCATTTGGGTTGCTTGCAAGATTTAGCTATGACAAATTACACTGCTGTATACATGGGTGCAATATATTGCTGAGGTACGATGTTTTCAGTTCTTCTGGAAAAGTATCCAGGAGGGGAATAGCTGAGTTGAGTGGAACCCATTCTGCTGTTCTATGGAAAGGAGCAGTTAATGCCTAATTTGTTTTTTCTCCTTTATTCAATTATTTATTCTTTTTCTCTTCTTAATTCTTTAAATAGTTCTTTCTTCTTTCTTCTTCCAGTTCTGCATGCATGTATCTGATAATATGAAGTTTGGAATACAATACTATGCATTACAACAAATACTATGAAATTTATATTATGTTGCTATGTGAAATTCTGTACCACTTATAATTTTTGTTTTAATACTATTTTGCACTCTCTTTAAAAAATAAAAAAATATATATTACAGAGAAAGATACATCACCATGACTCCCTCTCACACTGCTTGCCACTCTGACCACGCTTGTCCACCCACTCTTGCCTCTTTCAAAAGCAGTTCTGGACATCCTCTTTGCTGAGTGCCTGTATGAGGCATGATCAGTGAGTGCCGCTGCTGTGTGTTATGCAACAAAGAGGCAGGCCCATGAAAACATTATGATGTGTCCTCTTCTGCCTGATTCAAGGAACCTGGCATAGTCAGACTTCTAGCTCTTTTCCAAAGTCAGAATTACTGGGGGGGGGGGGGGGAAAGTTTGGAGTCTATTAAGGATGCAAAGGCAGCTGTAACCATGCAATGAAGGATGCAGCAGAAGACATCTGCTGCGTCAGGAAAACAGTGAGGGATGTGAGTGCAGATAACAGGGAGCATTTTGAAGAGAACTGACGGTGGAATGTTTCATTGGTTCATACAGAGTCTCCCTATACAGTCTGGATTTATAGTGATCCTCCTTCCTCAGCCTCCTCCTTGGTGGAACTGCAGGTGTGCACCACTACATCGGGTTTTGGAGCCAGCAGGGTCTGTGGTACTGTGGATCAAACTTGGCAGCTTGGGCTCGCCAGACAGGTGCTTATCTCCTGCTGCCTGCCCAGCCCCTGCAACCATATTTTTAACTTTGTTTTTGTATTTTAGGGAAGCATCTACAGGGTGTTCAGGCTCTCACTACTAGATTGGACTCATAGTGATCCACCTGTTTACAGCCTCCCAAGAGTTGAGATTAGGGGAGTGCACCAGCATGCCCAGACTTAATACCATCTCAGCGCACCCTGGGGGCCGGCTAGTGCAGGTCTCTGAGTCTGCTTGCAGGCACTTTAATCCACTGAGCTGGCCCTTTAGCTTAATTTTTTAATTTTTCATTTAAACATTCTTTATATTTTTTAATAAGCCCTCTTATGTACTTTTAAAACTATGTATCCTAAGAAAGAAATCTCTGGATTCAAATGATCTCAATAGTAGATTTATTACATTATCTTTTAAGGTGAAATAATGACATTGTGCAATATTCTCCAGTAAATGAAGAGGAGAAAACATTCCCAATTAATTCTATAAGTTTTACTCCACTAATACCAAAAGTAGATAATCACAAATAAAATTATAGACCAAAATCCCTCATGAATGAAAGAAAAATCTCAATAAAATTTTAGCAAAGAAAATTTTTAGCAGCACATAAAGAGTATATACCACAACCTTGTAGGATTTATTTTAGAAATATATTACATTTAGAATTTTTTTTTAAAAGTCAATCAACAGGGCTAGCAAGATAGTTCTGAAGGCAAAAGCACCTGCTTAGGAAAGTGCAGGGACCGCAGTTCAATCTCCTGCACCCCACACTGCACCAGCCTCACCCCTAGGGTGAACTGAGCTGGCCAGAGTCTGGGCATAGCAGCATACTACACTGGCAGTGCCAGCACTCAAGAGGCTGAAAACAGGAGGATCACTGTGAGTCCTGAGCTGCCTTGTGAGATCCTGAAACAACCTAAATAAATAAGTAATTAGATAAATAAAATAGAAGTCAATCAACCAATGTAAGCCATCATACTAAAAAGGTAAAAGTCACATGTTTTTAGCAATCAACACAGAAAACACGTTTGACAAAGTACAATATCCCCTTTGATTTTTAAAAGCCACACAAAATACATGTTAGGAGCCACTAAAGCTAGAAGTTGATCCTATGTGGAGGGCAGGATGAGGCCTCACTCCCTGAAGCAGTCACAATGCCTCACTGTTGAGAAAAACCTGGACACTGTGGGCTGTTAGTCGCAAGCCAACCTTGTGTCTTACAACCTGGTAAAAGTATAAATAAATGCCCCTGCTGTTGTTCAGCAGTCCTTTGTCAATTATGCGTGGTTCGCCACCTGATCTCAGCTGTTATGTCTTGTCTTTATTTTCTAAAGCTTCTTGCTATTTTCTCCAAGGTTTTACTGAAAAACCAACAAATCCCTACAGAAATCACTGGAATCTTCCTCAACTTTTAAGAGCATCTACAAAAAAATTCTTTCATCAATCTTATTCACCTTCCATGCTGGCCCCACCCCCTGGCTCCCTGAGAAAGCAATTGAGACTGGGCAGGGAGGCACCCACCTGTAATCCCAGCTCTTGGGAGGCTGAAAACAGGTGGATCACTACAGGTCCGATCTTGTAGTGAGACCCTGAACACCTTGTAGACCCTTCCCCCCCCCAAAAAAACAAATTCTTATTTAATACTGTGCTGGAACTGTAGCCAGTTGCAATAAGATATGTAAAGAAAATAAAAGTGGTATGCAGAATAGAAGAAATAAAACTGGACTTATTTGTAGGAGACATCTCTACCCACACAGAAAGTACCAAGAATCCCTGAAAAGAAAACAAAGCCACGCCCCCAAAACAAAGTCTCAGTGTACAAGATAAACAAAGTACCAGCTTTGTACTCTTGTGTAAAACACACCTATAATCCTAACATTTTAGAGGCTTATGCAGGAGGATCACTGTGAGTTCAAGACTAGACTGGGCTACAAAGTGAGTTCAAGGCCAGCCTAAACTGCATGGCGAAACCCTTTCTAAAAGACAAAATCATTAAAAACAAAACAAAAAAAAAAAAAAAAATCTGTTAGATTTCTGTGTACTATGCGGACACCAAATTAAAAATATAGTACCATATGTAATTGTTCCAACCAATAAAGTACTTCGCAGTAACTCTAACAAAATGTGTACTGAGATTATATGCTAAAAACTATGCAATACTGATTTAAAAAAACAAAAACAAAAACTTCGATGTAGTGGTGCATACCTTCAGTCCTAACTACTCAGGAGGCTGAGGTAGGAGACTCACAAGTTCAAGGCCAGCCTGGGAAACTTATTGAAGTGCTGACTCAAGAAAAAAAAAATTAAAAAGAACTAGGAATATAGTTCAATGGATCCTGAAATTGTCCCTAGTACTGCCAAGCAAAAACTCCACATAAATGGAGAATAATACCATTCAAATGACTTGGGATACTAAATATTGTAAAGACATCAATATTTCCTAAGCTAAGAAATAGCATATTTTGCAGTTAATGTGAAAATCCCAGCATAGTTTTCTGCAGATATAGTAAAATATTCTGAAATTTACATAGAAAAATTAGATAAGCTAGATAATTTTGAAAATGAATAATAAGGCAGGAAGAATCTGCATTCTTTATTATACAGATATAATAATCAAGATTATATGGTATTTAAAAATATTATATTGTATTATTATACGGATGGCCATAGATCGTAAGCCACTGAAAAGAACAGAGCCCCTAAACAAACTCACGCCCTTACGTGCAACTGATTTTGACAGAAGTGCTGATTTATTTTGATGGAAAGACATCACTGCAAGTGGTGTGAGTACAGCGGAGCACCCCAAGCAAATGCACAAACATGGACCCACCCAGTCTCACAGCTAGCAAACTCAACATGGACTGCCAACTTAGCTGAAGAGAGAAACACCACAAACCCCTTAGAATAAGCAATCAGAAAATCTATGGACCTACACACAGGCAAAATGTCCTTAGACTTTACACAGAGGGCATGGTGCATAAAAAGAAAAATTGATAAATTAGATTTTGGAACTTAAAATGTTTATTCTCTAAAAAGTGATTTAAGGATTAAAACTTATTTTTAAAAGCTGCACAGTAGAAAAATACCTTCAAACCACTGACCTGACAAATAACTGGTATCTGACAATGTATATATATTTTTAATAGCAAAAATGAATGAAATCAGGTGCGGTAGACAGTTTTTCAGGTGACATTTCATTGGCAGCCAACTGCCTTCCAAGAAGAAATGCCAGACAGCCTTTCGGAGAAACAGAAAATGGTGCTGGGTGGCGAGCATCGCCCACGTACTAATGGAAGGCACTGGAAACGTGAGGGTATATGTTTTATTCCTTATCATTTTAAATTCTGCAGCAGAAATTCCTTAAGCAACAATAAAAGTAATGTGTGTGGTTTATAACCTACATAAAAGAAAAATAGATAGTAACACAAAGGCTGAACTGGCTTACGGCACGCATGCAGGGCCCGCGGGACGCACGGGGATGAACCGCGAATTACGCTGAAGGAAGTCAGAGTGGAAAAGAAGACGCGTTGCGTGGCTCGGTGGCATGAAGCCACACCGCTTGTGAACGTGAGGCTGTGTCTAGGGACAGGAGGCTGAGGAATGGCAGCTTGAAGATCATCAGAAGCATACAGGATAGAGGGAGAAATTACAAAAGGCCATGAGGACTGTGAGGGCACAGGTATTATTTGTGATAGTTGTGTTACACAGTCCTTCAACGTGTGCCATTCGGCACATGGCATTTATTCTACAATTATTTTTAAAAGAACATAAAAATGAAACATACTGAAGTAACCTGGGGTCAGATTAATTCTGTAATTTCATAAGAATTTGTTTACTCACTTGACTGCTTTTAGTTTGAGCAAACATGGCTGTTGTTCATTTAAAGTATGACAATATGTGTTTGCTGCGAGTTTTGTTTTTAGACCTCTCTATAATTAGATTGAATCTTCTCTGCTCTTTAAGTTATAGTCACAGACTGTAGACAAGGTGATGGGCACAGTCGAGACGGAGTGTAAACAAGCGAGCTGCCAGCCCGCCCACACGTCAGCTCCACATTCTCACACTGTTATTTTAGGTAAATGAAATTAATGTGAGCATTAAAGTGTTTCCCTCTTTGACTGTGGAACTCTAATGTGGATGTGAAACTTTTATCCTGCGCCAAACACTAAAGTAGAAACTGGCTTCCCGAAGTTGTTTTCATTTATAAGTTTGCAAGTAGACATTTTGCCGAGGTTGTTAAATACCAGCTTCCGAGCACCACGCCATCATTTTAAGACAGCTGAGAAAAGCGTGCTCCAGAAGCCTACTGGAGACCTCGGAGGCCTTCCAGTTGATTCATACCGTTACTGAAAGGGAGGACCACAGGAAACTGCGGGCAATTAAGGATTTTTTTCTCCATTGCAGATTTAGATCTACATTAGAAGTTACAAAAATCAACATTGCTCTTCTTCTATAGCCTTAATAAAATAAAATTTAAAAACACTTAAGCTGGATACAAAGGGACTGGTTAATCATGAGTGTTCACTCATTCCCCACACAATGCAAAACAATGTTCCAGAATGATGTGAGGAAACTATAAAAGCTTAAAATGCAAATTTCAGCTGCTTGTTTCAAATCTACTGTGGTGGACTATCTACATTTGCAATCTACATTTTTCAGTGAACATATAGTGATGTTTACATATATCAAAACTTTGCCATCACTTTCCTTCTGAAACTAATCTTACCTGAGCAGCAAAGTAGATGAACTAAATTAAGAACACCCGCTGCATCATGCGACCATGGCCAGCTTTAGCCACCACCCTTGCTTTAATTTGTGTCATCTTCGTTCCTGGTAAATTGCACCAAGGTAGAACTGTACTGTCACCTTACTCTATGGGTCTTCCACCTTAGCCTGGATTCTTCATTTGTACCCTGTGTGTTCTCCCCATCTCTCCAAGGCTATTGGGGTTCCTGGAAGGCACTTAGGGGAGGTCCTCTCTACCTTCCCTTTCATGTCCCCATTTTTCTTTCAACACACATGCTACGGTCCACAAAGCAGTCTGCTTTCACACAATCAAAGGGTGCCTCTTTGCCTCTGCTTTGTTGCTCATCAACAACCTTCTATATAGGATATAGAAGGTCCATAATTAAGTGATTGTACATCTGCCCCCTTAGTTAAGTTCCTAAAAGATAAAGTCCATGTCTGATCACCTTTATATTTTGTACAATGCAAAGCACACTGTCTCACACAGTTGGCACTTGAGCATGTTTAGTCTGCTGAGTTTAAGAGTCATAAAAATGATCACTCAGTCCTCAGAGTAAATACATTTAGCCAGATAAAATAATGTATACTTAGTCTAGTTTCTAAAATCATAGGATACCCCAAAATGTTAGAGTAACCCAATTTTGGCAAAAATCTCCCTAGATCCAAAGCCCAGCTAATCTCAACTATATTGTGGTGTCAGCATGTTTAAATGTGGTTGAAAACCATACTTCATAGCTTCTGAGAATTCAGAAACATTATGTGTTCATATGTAGAAGCTCTAACATCTTTCTATAATCCCTGTCATTTATAGCTTGCAATTTTTGATGAAATGACTTGTTAAAATAAACAGTTATAATTGATGTTTAATTTCCAAACAATAAGAAATCTATTCAAAGGCCTATTCTGTACTGTTTACCTATAGGAACACATAATGTAAAAACCTATAAAATAGATATCAATCTGTACTTGTATTTTTAAATGATTAAAATCTAGAGAAATACTTGAATTGCAGCACTATGATAATCACCTGTATAGTGTGTTTTCATCTCTTTCCCCAAAGGTAGCTAAGTCACATTCACAAAGTGACCATACGACTAGCTCATATCATACAGTAGTATGTGGGTTAAATGTACTCAATAGCGTATAAAGTACACATGTGCCTTATAGAACATATCTCAGGGGAAAGCCGTGCTATTTTTCCTCAAGTGTAAAGAACAACTAGACAATATAGAGGTCAGTAATAAGCACGGGTAATTAAGGAATGATTAATAGCATCTTCAACAATAATTTCAAAATCTGAAAACTGTTCCAAGAGTACTTTATTGGCCATTAAATATTCTTAAACTGTAGAATAATATATAAATGCTCTATGTGAGCACAGCTATTAGTGGTCAGCTTAATTTAAAACAAATTTAGATGTATTACTTTTCCTAATAAATATTTTATTATGTGTGCCATTCATAACAAAGCAGTTCTGTGGACTGCAGTTGTTCACTGCAGGAGGAGAGAGATCCTTGCAGGGTCTTGTGACCAGTGGAAACCCTCAGGAGAATGGAAATTCTGACCATGATTACTTCTTATAATTTAGAGGTACTTTACTTTTTTAAAACACAAAAGGCCCATCTTCTTTCTAGTGGAGTCACATGGTAGAGTCTACAATTTGAAGGGCTGCCCTGATAGCTCAGCAACTGGGATTTGATCCAGGGTGTGCTGTGCCAGCCCTGCCCCCGGGGCATGCTGAGACTGTGATTGAGACTGGGTGTGAGGGTGCATACCTGTAATCCCAGAACTTGGGAGGCTGAAAATAGTAGAATCACTGAGTCAAATCTGTAGTGAGACCTTATAGACCCCATATATATATATATATATATTGTAAAAGTCATTTTAAGAGAAGCCAAAATGTATTTACTGGAAGCCCTCTCCAGGACACATCATGGTGATCTGCCTGATCAAACCCTTGCTTCCGGCTTACATCTGAGCAATAGCTAAGGTTACTTGATAGCACAGCAACTCAGTTCCCTTATCTGGGAATGCTGTCCAGACTTGTTGCCATTTCATGGGATGAAGTAAGTTTGAACAAAGCGATGAGATCGGACTTCTCTTACAAACCTTGGAGTAGCAATGCCTCATCAATGTTAGCTGATTTTCTGGGATCAGCCACGCACTACTACTGTTGGAATTCCATAATGACTGCAACACAATCCCCCTCATAAAGCAGGGCCATTCTACAAAAGCCGGCAAAGAGTTCTCTAAGCCTTCTGCGTAATTCCAACTGGGGTCACATGGTGGCCAGTTACTTAGAGGACTTGATGAAGATGTCTATCTTACACTTTGAGCACATGTCACTTGCATAGAGCTAGGGTATTTATTTTTTTTTCAACTGGGAGAATTTGGCCTTGCAGAAAGAGCTGATTTGAATGAAAGCTTAAGACCTGTGTACAGTCACCTTTCAGAGAAAGATGTTCTCCGAAATTGCTTTTCTGGCCTGTGTGGTTTCTAAATGTCAGTCTCTCTCATCAGAAACAGACCAGAAAACACTGATTTATTTCCATGTAGTTCCTGCATATAATTTGAATTCACAAGTTCAAATTTAAAAGATCATGTACATTCCCAAATTAACTCAGCCTTTCACCTCCTAGAGGTGTCTATTTTTAAGACCCAGGAGTTTAGCTGGACTTACGTTATATTTTGCTTTTCTCCCCAGTACTGGTGATTGAACCCAAGGTTTTCCACATCGTTGTCCATTTCGTTTTAATTTTGAGGCAGAGTCTCACAGGCCAAGTTGCCCAGATGGGTCTCCACATGCCAGGCTCCTGCTTCAGCCTCCCAGAATACAAGATTACAGCCCTGTGTCACCAAACACTATTGTTTTTGAGTGCTTGATAGTCTCATTTGGACAAAGCCCTGGGGAATTATAGCCAAAAAAGAGGTCAAAGATAGCATCTGGCATTACGCTGGAAATTTTTGAAATTTTGCCTTTTCCTTCTAATACAATATCCTTTCCTGTCTCCACTATAGAAATCCAAATATAGTTGGCATGAGCAAACAAAGGAAGTTTCTGGGTAACTTTCATTTTTTAAATCTGAAATAAATTGAATTCTGAGGCAGGCAAACTAGAGCTCAATAAATATCTTCAGGGCCTTCTCTCTGCTTGTGATGGGGATGATGTCCCTTAACCTGAGTCTAGTGCCGCTGTCAGTGTAGTTCCTGCTTGAAGACAGCATGTGGTCCTCTTTTCCTGCACCTTCTTCCAACTTGGGCCAAATTCCCAGCCCCAAAGTGATCCATTTGCTGAGAAGTGAGGGTCGTGATCATCTGGCCACTCTGCAGCACTACAGTGAACAAAGTATAGGCAGCAATCTAGAATCACACTCCCCAGGTTCAGATCTCAGTCTTTCCACTTACGAGCTGCATAACATTAGGTCAGCTATTGTGCTTCAGTGTCTGCATTGAGTCCAGAAAGGCAATAATGAATTGCATGCGATTTATAATTCTGTTGTGTGGAAAAACTGAGTTAGGACATAGAAGGCACTTACAACAGTGTCTGTCACCTAGGGCACGAGGCAATAATCAGGGTGCTGACACCTGTGGGGATGAAGAAGTGGGTGCAGATGAGGAGGAAGAGCAGGACGTGAAGGAGTTAACAGGGGCTGATGCCCCCTGGAAACACAGTTTAAAGGAGGAAGAGAAGACCATCACAAAAGGAATCCAAGAGTTCAGTGAAGGAAACAATAATTACAACCAAAATTTGCAATAACTAACTGTTATTTTTCCTAACCCATGTGCCAATCAGTTATGATCTTTGTTCCCTGTAATTTTGCTACATCACTTGAGTTCTAGAGAGACAAAATTTAGGTTGTTGTAAGCAAATCTTTATATACACCTTGACTTAGTGTCTTAAGTATGAATGTGCTACTACTCTGCTTTTAAGACTGCAGCCTATTATGATAAAGTGTGGGTTTAGACTTCATGCACTGTTGAATTGGTATAGCTCAGTGGGTTCCTGATTCAAGCAGTAATATTATGCATGACCGTGCGGCAGGGTGGAGAAAGCTCTCACCAGCCATAACTTTTAAAGCTATGTTACTCTCTAAAAACTTTCCAACGAGGAGTGGACTACACAATAGTTGTACAAGTAGGCAGAAAGGAGCTAGAAGCAAGAAAGGCAAGAGGGAACCAAAATCAACCCACTCCAGCACAGAGCGCGGGAAATGTGCTGCTAACAAAGACTTCCTGTTCCACAGAGTAAGTGCTGGCAGGGCGGAGGGCTGTGGGCGCGCTCAGCTGTGCAGAGCTGATTAGACGACATGAAAGGGCCCCGCGATTCATTTCATCTCACACCAAGGCACTGCTGACAACTGAAAGTGAGGACAGAAGGATTCATTTGTTCAACTTCTGTTTTAGAAAACAGACTTCAAATGATACCACAGAGAAAAAGGAGAAAAATGCTGTGGCATAATAAAATGTCTTTTTTTTTTTTTTAGCACACTAGCAGCAGCATTTGTATTTTGCAGATGACTTTGGGAGGCAAGAGCGTTGGCTTTTTTTTTTTTTTTATCAGTTCCAGAGAATGTAATGTTTGTTTCCAGTTGTTGGTTACTAATCAGATAGGCTAAAATCATGGAATCTTACCAAGGTTTTCATGCCCACTCATCATTGAGTCCAAAGCTGAATCAGAATAAAAGAATTGGGCCAGGGAGATAGTTCAGTAGAATAAGAGCCTTCAGTGCAGGGTGCCGGGTTCAATCCTCAGTACCGCAAAAAAATAAAAATAAAAATAAAAAATCTTACCTTAAAGTGCTTAAATGCTTCTTAGAAAGTTGAAAACTGAAGGCATCTGATGCAAGATATTTATGCTAAAAGTAAATTAATACATATTAACATGATAGATCTTCTTTAAAATTTACAGTCCTAGTCACTTTAAATTTTAATTCCCAAATCCATATTTTCTTCGTTTATTGACATTATTGTGTTTGCTTGGATTTGGGGGAGAAATTGTTTTATTCAGATACAATATAGTATTACTTTTCAACTAAAAAAATTTATACAAGTTGCTATGAAACATAATCTACCTAGCACAGTTGTCTTATTCCAAAAGATTTATAAACATGACTGATATTCCACAGTGATAGATCATTGGTTATTTATGATTAATATACAAATACAGATCCAAATACTAATGGAGAGAAAAATGCATTCCTCCTGCATTCATTAAAGTAAAAGTATTGGTGACCTCAGCACATCAGTTCTTAAGCGATTGCTTTCTCAAGCCATTCAGTTAAAGGACTGATTCTTTTCTTTGTCATTTATTTCAGAAACTTGGGTATCTTCACCATTTTAAATGTAGGTTTTCTTTGCAAGAAATCACCAGAATAATAGAAACTGGAAATGTTCCTAAAGTCAATGCTCTAGCTCCCTTAACTTTCTTGATATCCTAAAACTTAAACCTTCATTTTTCTGCAATATTTTTGAAGCACCTGCAGATTGCCAGGTACTGTGTGAGGAAGCAGGGATGGCAGGGTTACCTGGAGGTGCCGCCAGAGCTGCAGTGTGAGGGGGTTTACACCATAACACTCTGGGGCCACCGTCCATGCTGGCCTGCTTGTAGTCTAAAAGAGGAACGAGAACATACGAATGACCTAATGCACAAGTTCCGTGCATTTCATTCAAGTTATGAGACCCATTAAAAAGATAATACGTGCAACATGAGGATGACTGCTGTCTCAGCTACTCTTCTCATTGCTGGGACAAATGCCTGCCACCCAAAATGAAGGAAGGAAAGGTTTATTTATCTCACAGTTACTGCAGGTTTCAGTCCATACTCAGCTGGCTCCAAGGCAGAGGGGCACATGGCATCACCTTTCATGGTGGCGGCAAACAGCAGAGAGCGAAGGGAACAGCAGCAGCGGCAGTGGCAGCGGTGGTGGCTCAAGCCCTAGCTTCTCTTCCCAGCTTATACTGAAATGCAAATCACTGCCCCAGGGAAGGTGTAGCATTCACACCCACAATAATCAGTCACAAATCCCAGAAGCTGCCCCATGATTGCAGGAGGCTTTAGGGGGACCCCTAGACACACACAAACCTTAACAACTCAGGATAGGAAGGAGGCCTATTTGATAAGTGATCTTGAGGAAGGTCTTGGTGAAGATTGCATCCTGGAGCTCAAGGTCAGCCTTGAACAGTAGAGCAAGATCTTCCCTCAAAAGAAAAAGAAAAGAAAAGGAGATGGGAATGTTGTGAATATATGAGGAAGAACACTACAAAAATGTGAACACAAGCATTAGTTTGGCCATCTCTGAAGTCAGAGAAGATTCCAAAAACTAGAATGACAGGTGGGGGATGGAGACAGAAGCAAGGACACAGGACATGACAAAGTCACTCTTCGCGGGTCCATTTGATCAAGGAGCCTGAGAGCTTCCTAAGGATAAAGTTAGTTTCTCCCCATCTGGAACATGATGTTGGAATTTTGCGAAGAAGCAAAACAGCTCAGCAGGGAGGATCCAGATGCTGTCCTGGATGTCAGCACCAGAGAGTAAAAGTCTGAGACTGAAAGAGCCAGCACGCAGACATATTAACATTGATGTGCACTACTGAGCTTCTCATCAGAAGTCACTATCCAAGCCTTACAGAAGGAAATCCAAGCCAGGGACTTTGTAGAGTTCCCTGGTTGAGTAATTATTTAATAAAGGAACTCAGACATCAAATGGTACATTTTTGCTCTGATAAAGTGAATGATGCTGAGACTAAATGGAAGACTGAACATACTCTGAAAATATCTATTATAAGTGCTGGCTCATGTAGCAGTGAGCTCTGCTATTCACAACTTGTACTTAGATTATGTAACTCCGAATTTAATACCAAGTAGGCTAGTATTGAATACATTTATATTGAATTACATGTACCAAAGGACATAAAAAATGTAATCACTTTTCTATACAATATAACATTTTATTGAAAATACCAAAAATATCTAGAAGTGGAGAAAATAAAACTACTCTTATAGTACTCAGTAAGTGTTTGAATGATTAAGCTGATGCCTAAACTTCATTTATTGTTCAATAAAAATATTATTAAAAATTGTGTTTTAAATTTGCATGAATTTTTTATTTTTATGATAAAATTTAATTATACGTCATCTAAAGATATAACTTCTTTCATGTAGATTCTATATTTGAATGAAAATACAGTACTAGTGACTCCACTCTATATCTATTATGCAGGCAGCATCATGGCGTATGTATATTCTCAGTTTGGGCCACATATTCCCATGAAGATAATTTGGGATATGTAATGACTTAGTTAAAAATGCTTTGAAGGGCTGGAGAGATAGCCTGGCAGTCTAAGTGCCTGCCCGGCAAGTGTAAGGACCTGGGTTCGATCCCCCTTGCCATATGATGGTGGGCCATGCCAGCTGGGCACCATGCAGGCCCCCAACCCCAGGGGTGGTGGTGCATGCCTATAATCCGAACGCTGGAGAGGCTGAGACAGGAGGATCGCTATGAGCCTGAGTTGCATGGCAAGACTTTATACCAAATAAATAAATAGAAGATTAAATTTTTAAAAATATTTTTGAAGAAGCTTGTCATAATATAAATTTACTCTCACAAAACAGTTAAATTGCAGGACATGTTTATAAAGATGTTACAAGATTGTTGTGAGTAAAAAGAAATATGAAAAATAAATAATTGACTCAAGCACATGCCTGTATAAACCAAGTGGCTTGGCACTGGAGCAGTGAACACAGGGTAGCTCTTCCTTCCTGCCTTTCCATTTCTCTTCCTTTTATTAAAGCATAACTTACACACAGTGAAAGACACTTGTAGTTTAATAGGTTGGAACAAACGCAGACGCCAAACGAGCAGCGCCCGCAGTGCTGAACTTCTTTCACGACTTCTCCTGGCAACTCACCTGCAGCCATCTCTTTTCTGACTTCGATCACCAAGTTGCTTTTATGTTTTAATAATTCATCAAAGTACACTACTTGGCAATAAGGAATAACGGGACAACAGCATATATAAGCTGCAAATATGATGAATGAAAGAAAACGAACAGCAAAGAAGTGCACACTGTATTATTCTCTTGTATAAAATTCTAGGAAATGGAAACTAATCTCTAGGGACGGAACACAGAGCATGAGCTGTCTAGAGACTGAAAGAGATTAGGAGGAATTAGAAATGGGTCCGAGGAAGACTTGTGAGTGATTGTACCTTTAAATATGTGTGTTGATTTTTCTAAACTACATGTATGTAAATCTTAGTCACTAATTGTCTCAGTTATTTCCTCTGGTTGCTGGGACAAAATATCTGACATGCAAAATTAAGGAAACAAGTGTTTATTTAGCCAACAGTTTACGGAGCTTTCAGTCCATAATCAGCTGGCTCTGAGGCAGAGTGGCCCAGGGCAGAGGGCAGCAGTTGATGGTGGTGAAAAACAGCAAAACAACGAGTGCAAAAGGGGGGAGCAGTGGCAGAGAGCAAGCAGCTCTCCCTCCTTTATTTTGTATGCAGGCTGCTCGCTGCAGGGCGAGTGCACCCTCACAACCATAATCCCCAAACTGGATCACAGATTAATCACAGACTCTAGATGCAAACTATCACCCACATCTCTTCTGATTGTCTAATCTGATGCAATGGCCTTTAGTTGATTTTTCATCTCACTTCTCAAATTTCCATTTTATTTTCTTATAATTTTTATTTCTTTGCTGCCAACCCCTATATGTTCACAGAAAGTTTCCATTTTTACTCAAATCTTTGAAAATTTTTATAATCTAGTGTTATAATTTTTGTGGCAATAGGGCCAGCCAAAAAGCTCAGCAGATTAAATTGCCTGCAAGCAGGCAAGGGACTGGGGGTTCCATCCCCCGGCCTGCTGTGCTGGCCCTGTCCTGGGGGCGCCCTGAGATGGCAGTTGAGACTGGGCTTGGTGGCGCATGCCTGTCATCCTAGCACTTGGGAGGCTGTGAACAGGAGAATCACTGCAAATTCAGTCTAGTAGTGGGACCCTGAACACCCTGTAGACCCTTCCTTAAAATACAGAAAAAAAATTTTTTGTAGCATTAAAATTTTTCAGTACAATTTATAAAACAATTGTGAATGCATGTTATTCTGGTGTAAGTACATAGCCTAGTTTTTAGGCACTATTCAGAACAAAAACCCCTCACTCTGAATCCACCCTTCTTCATCCAATAGTCTTGGGGGACGTTGTCAGATATACACTGATCTCAGCATCAGCAGTTCTGTGAGTGTCATGATCACGGCAGGCAGAAATTTATGATTTAATGATTTTATAAACAATTTTACTAACATATTTAAGTATTTACATTATTAATTGACCCATTAAAACATGGCAAGAAGCCTAACTCTACCTTTACAGTAACTTTTTTTAACAGGTTGTATATACTGATTTCCTTCTGTCATAAATAAAGTAACAAATACATACTGAGGACTCTTTCATTCCATGTTTGTTTTAAACTGATGTACTTTACTTACATTTTAATGAAATCTAACTCACATGAAATAAAATGTACACATTTTAAGTGCTTAGTTACATGATTGCGACAGTTGTAGGCTTCTATGTAAGAACTACCCAAGTTAAGATATAAAATATTTGCAATGAATTTGTCTTTCTCCTGAGATAACAAGTTTCTGGTTTCTATTAGTATGGAATAGATTTGCCTCCTATAAAAATGAAATCATTCATAAGTATTATTTAACATATAACTTATCTTTAACATACAATATTTTTGGTATTTGTTCACATAGTAGACATCCATCAATCAAAATTTCATTATTTTTGTGGTTAAAATAATATTCAATTGCATAGATATGCAATAACTTTTAACAGTTTTTATTAATAGATCTTTGGAACATTTCTAAATTTTTCCATTTTGAATAAAGAATGCTTCTATATGCCTTTCTAGGGGGATGTTTTTGTTTCCATCTTCTTAATACTTAGAAGTGGAATTACTATGTAGTAGGATACGTTTATATTTCACTTTATCATCAACTTTCTCAGAATTAATGTTTATATTGTATTTTTTACTGTTTAAATTTGGCTTGTTTGCATTTATATATATTATAGAATGCTTCTTATAAACAACATATAGATGGTTCTTGCCTTTCTATCCAGTCCCACATTTCATTTTTTAAGGAAGTGCTAAGACCACTTACTTTTAGTGTAGTTATGAGTTTCCTCATTTTATTATAATTCTAAAATCTTGACATTTGTATTCTGTTTGTTCCTTTTTTTTGGTACAGTTCATCTATTCTTTCTATCTTCATTTATTTTCTGGTACTAGGAATGAAACTCACAGCATTGCGCTTGCTAGGCAAGTACTGTGCTGCAGAGATATATCCTCAGCATTTCATCTCATTTTATCATTATCCAAAAAAAGATTTTGGACTCATAGAATATTTTTATCATTCAGATTTTTAACTTCATTGACTTTTTAGCAGTACTCATTATTGAGCTTGTGCACAAAGGTGTGGGGGTGGTTTTTGCATAATTTAGTGGTTGTACTAAAGATTGCAATATACCTGTTTATCACAGTGTTACTTCAGTAAGATTACACTAAAATGTTCTAAAAACTGCTTAACAGTACAATTATATTTGATGTGTACTCCATTATTTTTATTCTTATTACATATTTCAATTCATTATATCCTATAAAACCTACAATACAATGTAATTATTTTGTTTCAATAATTAATTACCTTTCAAAGAACTTCAACACTTTTGTGGATGTGGGAAAAGAAATTAAAGTTCAAGGACATCAAACAGCCAGGACCTGAGAGACCAGGATCCTGGAGAGAAGAGTTCAGAGCACTGAGCCCAGCCATCTGAGCACTGTTTCCCAGGATGCATTTGCCATGGGCTAAGCCAAGGGTGAGTTATGTGGCAAAGATACAGAAGCAGGAGGCACCTAATAAGAGGTTCAGAATTAAAGCAAGATATTTTTCAAGTTTGTGTAAATCTGGGGAGATTAAAAAAATGCAAATTAAAAGACACCAAAATTATAAGCTTCTAATGAAAACTTCCAATGGAAGCCAGAGGGGTTAGTCTAAGAATGAATTTAAACTAGAAACAGACCACATTTACAAAAGCTGTAAATGTCTCCAGTCTTTCTGGTCTACAGTAATTCAGTTACTTTAATTACCTCCCACAAGCTAAAGAAATTCTCTGAAGGGAAGATAAAATTTTTTAGAATCTGTAATTTTGTACATAATTTCCCTCAAACAATAAAAACTTACTCTGTATATGAGGAAAAAGATGCAACAGTGACAGTGCACACATATTCCAGGAATTGATTCTCAGACATAGATGTCCTAGGAACTGTGACAAATATATGAAAATAATAGATTGCAGGTAGAAAAATCAGTTAAGGAATTGGAATTCATACCAAAAGGATAGAATGAAATTTAAGAATAATAATTACTGAAATTAGGAATACAAGAGAGGCTACTCGAAATCCACCAAGATGACTAAAGTTAAACCTCCTTACTATGTTGATAGTGTTACAACAGGGCTGGTATGGAGCAAACAGGACGGCACACTGCTGAGGGGTATGTGAAATGGCACAACACCTTTGGAAAATTATATAGCAGTTCCTTATGAAACTAAATATCGACTTCTTACTAAGATCCAGCAATTTCACTCCTAGATACTTAACCAAGAGAAGCAAAAAGCATGAAATTACAAAAAGAGAGGTATGCATGTATTTGTGGTAGATTTATTTATAGTAGTTCAAAAGCAAAATCAATTTAGTTGTTCATCAACAAACAAACTAAAAATAAACAGTTGAAATATTTATTCAGTGAAATGCTATTAACACGGGAAGCACTTGAAAGAATCAACAACTGGGATCAACTCTCCTTAAGGAGCTTCAGCATGTCAAAAGAAATTGTCCATGGAGGTCTACTGTCTAGAATATATAAAGAACTAAGGCATAACAGGGCCCTCAAATTTAAAGACCCAATTCAGAAATGGGCATCTGAGATGAATACACATTTCTCAGAGGATGAAATTAAAGAAGCGAATAAATATATGAAAAAATGCTCCACATCACTAGTCATCTGTGAAATGCAAATAAAAACAACACTGAGATACCATCTCACTCCAGAAAGAATGGTTATCATAAGGAAATCAACCAACAACAAATGTTGGAGAGGTTGTGGGGAAAAGGGAACACTTCTCCACTGCTGGTGGGGATGTAGACTGGTACAACCATTGTGGAGGTCAGTGTGGAGACTTCTCAAAAGAGTAGGACTAGAAATCCCATTCAAGCCGGCTATCCCCCCACTGGGAATTTTCCCAAAGGAACTGAAATTATTGCATCACAGTGATATATGTGTACCTATGTTTATAGCAGCACAATGTGTGATAGCAAAATCTTGGAAACAACCAAGATGTCCATCACATGAGGAATTGTTGAAAAAGATGTGGCATTTCTATATAATGGAATATTACTCAGCTATTAAGAATGATAAGTTTGAAGCATTTATACTGAAGTGGATGCCACTTGAACATATACTCATAAGTGAAATAAACCAGACACACATGTGTAAATATCATATAGTCTCCCTAGTATAAGAAGCGAAAAGCAGAAATACAAATGGAAACATACAAGAACAACTAAAAACAATTGAGTCAGATAAGGCAAAGTGAATGGCATATGGTGCAGGATACTAATCAGCTTTTCTTCTGGATGGTTAACAACCTAAGTTCCCAGATCAAAATTGGAGAAATAGAAGAGCCACAAGGCCAGCCAACATTTTGGCCCTAGCCTTTCAAGGTCAGCGAAGACTCAGGACATAGGAGAGCCTGTACTGCAACATCATGAAACTCAGTTGAGCTCCAAACTTTCTGAACAAGGAGATTATGGAGTCACAGAGGAAAGAGATCAAAGTTCTATAGTGTGCATGGGGAGAGTCACATGGAGAGAAAACTTTCTCTCAGGCTCTCACAGAGAGCAAACTGGTCAAGCTTTGACCATGACTCATCCACATGGATGACACAGACAAAGGATCTACAGAATAAGGTACAGGACTACAAGATAAACTCTGAGGGGACTTCACTGACCTCATCAGAAACAAAAGCTACATTTTTTGGTATATAGGTCTTGCTCTATCTAGGTCTTAACCATCCAGCAGAAAAGTATAAAAATGAAGTATACACCATGGGGCCATAATAATAATTTGAGCTGTAAATGGCTATGGTCAACAACTTCTTCAGATAACTCACTATTGTTGTGGAATGCTGGACTGTGTTGGATTGTGTTGTGGAGTTCAAGCACCTAAGTTAGTTGAATGACAATGGAGTGCCCATCTTTGACAGGTGTAGACAAAGGAAGGGATACAGAAAGGAAGAATCATGATGTGTGTGTATGGACAGTACAGTTGGGATAGATAACGCTGTGCTTCTACATAATTCTATGAGAGGCAAGATTTGCACTAATGGTGGTTGGACAGTATATTATGTCGGCTTCTAGTGCTATGGACAACCACTAAGAAAATAACAAGGTAGAAAGTATTAATTATTGAATCTTTGATGTAATTCAGGTATTAAAAATAAGATACACAAACAGCCACACTCTCTTAATTTACTGATAAGAGACATCTGCTATAATAATGTCTGTAAGTATAATATCATGTATACATCTTCTATGATACCAAAACATTATGAAAACAGTTTGCACTGTATTAATTTATCAAATCCATATTGTCAAGGTATCTTAAAACTGTCTCATTGATATTTGTACTTCAATAAAACAAACATTTAAAAAATGCTATTCAGCAGTTTAAGGGAATGAAATATTGCTGTAGGTTGAATCATGTTCCCCAACAATGGTATCAAAAGTTTAAATCTCAATTACCATAGTTTGTGACTTTATTTGAGATATGGTCATTTATAGAGACAATCAAGTTGCAGTAAGACCATCAGGGTGACCCTATTCTCCTACTTCTGGAGCCATATCATTACAAAAAGGAGAAACTTAGACAGAGACAGGCAGAGGGAAGGTGATATAAAGATGTGTGGTTATGACCTAGCGGTCAACTTGTCATACACAACTGAACTAGCATGGTGCTGAGTGTGGAGGACCACCTGAGGATTGTTGCCAGCAGCATAAGAGGAAGAACTAGAGAAGTGGTGGAGAGGTTCTTGGAGAAGCTGTTTGGAGAGGCTGTTGGGGAGCTGTTGGAAGCTGCTGGATGTCTTGTGCTATTCTACTGGAGGACCTTGTCTTGCTGGCTACCCTGAAGAACTTGGCCCTTCTCATCAGAGGAGGAGCTTGGACCTCGTTGTCACTACAAATGGCTACAGTTCACTTTGGGGGAGTTCTGGGCCTCACCTTGAGCATCACTTCCTGGTTTCAGAGAGGAAGAGGATGCACTGCTCAGCCTCTTGGAGAAGCTTATTGTGTTGGCTTTCCTGATGGGAATTCAGATTTCCTCGCCATCAGAGGAGCTTTGGACCTCTGTGTTGCTGAGTATGAATGTGTTACTTTTAGGGGGAGTTCTGGTTCTTGCCTTGCTCCAATTCCTGGCTCCAATTCAGAACCCTCAGCCTGCTAGCACAGATCTTTCATCCCACTAGCATAGAATATTTAGCTTCCACCACTGATCTTGGGGCCTTCCAAACACAGCTCCCTGAAACATACCTGGATGAGATATTGTTGTGTGCTCTAGGCCCTCAGCAGGATTCTTTGGAGGACCTTGGTCTTTAGTGTGTGAACAGATTTCCTGCATTCATTGTATATGATCCTTGAGGTGATTCATTATAAAGTAACCTTATAAGATATGTCCCATAATATACTGATTTCCTTACAAAGCCCAAAATCAGGACAAAAGGTAACACTGAGTAAAAGTCACAGGACTACAAGGATGCAACTCCAGATCAAAGGTGGGGACAAGCAGAAACCCAAGAAGCTAAAAGATGGAGTCTCCTGTGCAGCATCAGAGGGAGCATGCCCTGACTTTTAGCCTCCAGAACTGCAACACAATAATTTAACCCACTTGGTTTTTACAATTTTTTGGACCACCTTAAGAAACTGATGCAACCCTTTTCATAACATGAACAAATTTCAAAATCATTGTGATGAGCAAAAAAACAATTATATGAAAGAATATATGGGGTAGAATATACTATATGTGAACTCTATGTCATGCAAAACTAACCTGCGGTGGAAAAAAGTCAAGCAAGGGTTGGAGACATAGGTCAGTAGCATAAGCTCCTGCCTGGCAAGCACAAGGTCCTGAGTTCCATACCTGGCAGCAAAAGTTTAAGAAAAAAACAAGAGAAAGGGTCAGATGACTGGTTAGCTATGGATTTGCAGGTTGAGATTGACTGAGTGATTGGAATGGGGCTGGAGGAAATTTCCATATGATGGCAATAATTCACATCCAAAGGATTCAATACTTTCAGCCAGGGAGATGGCTCAGTGGTATAAGTGCTTCCCTGGCAAGTGCAAGGGCCTGGGTTCAATCCCCAGTTCCTCAAAAAAAAAAAAGGATTTGATGCTTTATGGACTGAATAAACCTCCTCAGAAGATATAGAGGAACAAGTTTTTGCATTTGTTCAAATTCAGCAAATTAGCATTTAAGATTTGTGTATTTCATTGTATGTGAATTTTTACCCTCAAAGATATAAAATACAGAACTCTAGTTGATACACATTCCAAAATATTTAGAATAAAAGACACTAATGTAATTTTAATTTGAAATATATCAAAAGTAAGATGAACTAGTGAATGAACTCAGATATGCAATAATGCAAGCATAACATAATGTTTGTGCAAGCAAGCATTTAGGTGACACAATATTGGTATTTAATGAAAAATTCATTAACTCTCTGTGTTTGAGGATTTTTTTACCATGAAATGTTACATAATAAAAAATGAAATACAAGAGTTTGTCATCAAAGTAGATACAGCTGAAGAGAGATTTAGTCATGTTGAGATGTAGAATATAAAACGTAGAAAAGGGCATAAGCAATAAAGTCTATCATATGCATAACAAGTTTTAAAGAAAGAGGAGAAAGAGAGTGGACCACGTGCAATTTTAAGATGATAGGTTAAGATTTTCAAAGAAGATAGAATAATTTAAGGCCATACAGACTGTTTATGTAATGAACTGCATATATTTGGTTGAATTGTTGAAAAACTGAGAAAAAAAAAAAAAAAAAAAACCACACTCCTAAAGCCTTTAGTGAAATGATAGTGTGACTGAGAATTGACTTGTGAACAGAGTAATGAAACAAAGGAACTAGTGCGATGACATCTGTACAGGGAGACACTCGGGCAAAGCTGCATTTATTAGGCTCCTGTTGAGTGCAAGGCTCTGGGCTAAACCCTTTACAAACAATCCCTTTCAATACTCATCCTACTAAGGAGAGAGAACTAACTGCCCCATTTTAATGGAAAGAAGTTGAGGAACAGAAGAATTAACTATTTGCATGTCAGACAGTCTCTCTCTCTCTCTCTCTCTCTCTCTCTCTCTCTCTCTCTCTCTCTCTCTCTCTTCCTGACTCTCTCTCTGTTCCTGTATTCTTGTTTGCTTTCTTTCCCTCACTCCTGTGGGGCTGGTTAAGCTGTGTTCCAATATTCCCGGGTTGGCGATCCCAGGGCCACTTCTTATAGAAGTTATGACAATATTCTTGGGCTAAAATTGAAAAAGTAGAGAGAAAAGTGAGTGTGGTGGAACAGCAGTATCTAATACTGGATAACAAGGGTACAGATCACATTATTACAGATACCAGGGCGCTGACTGTAGACAGAATCCATTTAATTGGCATCTTTTCTTTAATGCACTGCTGTATATCTGCTCTCCATTTTGACACTATAGTAGATGACTGAAATGTCTTGTTAGCACTGTATTATAAAGTGTATATTATTACAGAAAATTGGCAAGGTGATGAGCTGTCACTTTAGCTAAGAGAATATCCTGTTTTAATGAATATTATTTCATAAGGAAATGTGCTGATGACAGCTTATTTCAGCGGAAACTGTTGATGCATAACCTTTTTTGCTAGATAACATTATATCAGTAATGACGGTACCTAAAAAACCTACACTATATGCTAGGAATATGTTGTCAAGAATAATATTTAAGAAATGAATACATCAGCTGAAGCAAAATATTTTTAGCATACTGGATTAACATATATTGTAGATTTTATGAGAGGGAACCTTTTTTTAATGTAAGGTAATCATTTATATTCCCTAATAATTTTTAAATGTGTATTTTTCCTTCAAGCTTGTAAAAACAAGAATATTTCAAAGCATGAATTCATATGCATACATCCAGGCACACATGCATGTGTTTAATGATGATCTTAATTTACAATGGTTCTCCTCACAATGATTTCACTTTATGATGGAATGACAACACACTCTCAGCACCTACATGGAGAAGACACCCTCCACTTTTGGGTGTTTGGCTCTGAAAGCTAGTGTTGGACCAGATGACAGTCACTGCAAGAGCTGGCAGAGGGCAGCTGGAAGAGGTGCCAGGAGGGTAGGCAGCAGCACCCTCCAGAGAGCTTGACATTCAGCTACATTTTCAAATGACATCTTGTCATACTTGTTTCACCAGTTTCCCTGACCTGCCTAGAAATGTCTGAAATCTAGTTGGTGTTTGGTTTAGTGCTTCCAGTACTTATGTGAGAGGTAACTTTTCCAAAATTTTAACAAACTGAAACCATGTGAAGGTTTATTTTTTCATATCTGTGTGCTCACAGCCTGGACGATTCTTTCATTTCTCACCTGATGCAGCAACCTGTGGCTGAGCTCTGCCTGGACATCAGGCTGACTGGAACCTGCTTTGCATCCTGCCCCATGTAGTCCAGGCTAGGGTTCCAGAAGTACATGCGATGTGGGCCAACGTTCAGTTGTATAAATATGTTTATCTACACAGCAGCAAGTGCCTGTCATATGTATAAATGCACAACTATAATTTTATAAATTCTCTTAGTCTTCATAATTTAGGAAGTAAATTAACCCTCATTTCTAATGAAACTCAAGAAACATTTCTTGTGAACTAAGAAATGCAATACTAATGTCTTTGAGAGTACATGATACTTACTTTTAATTTTAGTATATGTGCTGCTGAAACGAGCACATGTTACTTACTTTTAGTGAGGGAAGGAGGTTCTACAAAAAGAGGAGGATGACAAAGCAGAGTCACTAAAAAGAAGAAACAAAACATTTCTGCCAGCCACTAAGTCTCCCTCAGATATCTGCAGCAGAAAGAGAACTTCAGAGGACATGTAGTCTAGCATGCTCTGTGAATAATACCAGCCATACTCGCTTCTTCCTCTCCTCTCCTTTCCATTCCCTCCTCTCCCTCCTCTCCTCTGTCTTTCCCTCCCTCCTTCCATCCCTCCATTTCTACCTTCTTTCTTGATTGCTTTTAATGAATCACATCTTAGTGATTAGTGAAGTTAGAAAACTTTCTAACTTAGTGAGTTAGAAAACTGACTCGATCTCTGGTTGGATTTTCCACACCCAGCTTCTGCTCACAATCTTAAGCTATTTCCTCCACACTTCTTCCCTTGCTCTTCTGCACCCTACCATATTCTCCATGTTTTTCAAAAGTAGTTCCATTTTCACTGTCTTGTGAGATCAGTCTAAATCGTGCTGATTCACATGTGATCACAGGAAAGTGTATACAGTATTTCCTTAGCTTGCTTTGTTTCCTCTCCCTTATGTGTTTCTTTGCTCTGGCATTAGTATTTAACTTTCCCCATGCCTAGAATTTAGATTCCTTGAGAGCGAGAACTATGAATATTTTCCCATTTCCTCCAACTTTAGGTCTCATAATGAGCACATAGCTACTCAATTTTTTTTTTTGCCTATTGTGTGAAATTAGAACAAAACTTAAATGTGCAGGCAGTTAAAAGATTTTCTAAGTTTACACAAAAATTGAACATGTATATGATTCAGTTGTTCTAAACTTAAAGAAGTAGGGCATCAAAGGGATGTTTGAGAAGTTCTAAATATGTTCAGCTTTAGAAAGTTTTAATACCATAGAATCAATATTTCTGGGACACATGATTGTTTTCAATTTATTAGAGAATAATTGAAATCTAAGAAATTAGTTTCAGGAAATGTAAAGAAATTTTAAAAGATTTTTCTATGGGTACTGACTTAACTCACTGTGCTAGTCATTTTTCCATCACTGAAACGACTATGTACTTATGGTGATTGACTTAGGAGGAAGCAACATTTATTTTGACCCACATCCTGCGCCCACCTCATGAAGCCCCAGCCCCCTGGCCTTGGGGCCTGTGGCAGAGCAGTCTATCACAGTAAAAGCGCAGAGCAGAGCCAAAGCTCTCACCTCAGTTATGAGCAGCTCTTTGGTGCACTCCATGCCCAGGAAGATAGCATTCAGCTTACTCTGCTATCTATGCTAACTCGTCCACATGCCCTGCCCTGCCCTGTCCTGTCCCGTCCACTTCTGCAACCAGGAAGTATTCTCTCAAGTAATCATGTGTCCCCAGTTCCCTGCTATAGACTTAGCATTTGGGAACCAACCCTGAAAAAGCCATGAGACCTTAATAGTAATTGCAAAGGTAGTGAGGTTAGGGATCATTATTGGTTTACTTGTCATGTTTCATAAATAAATATACCTATGCGCAAAATAATGCCGGCCCATGATGTTCCACATATAGGCTGGCGCTGTCACACCCTAGAACAGTTGGTACCACCCTAGAGAGATCAGTAGTTTGTGTAAGTAGATTACACGATGTCTACACAGTGACGAAACAACTGGACACACTTCTCAGAATATATCATTGCTAAGCAACGCCTATTCTTTATAAGCTTTTGTGTGGTGGAAACTGAAAGTTAAATTTTAAAAATGTAGGGAAGTTTTGGTCTGTCCAGAAAGCTCAGTGGACCAGAGTGCCTGCTCAGGCAGAGCGCGGTGGCCAGAGTTCAGTCCCTGTGTGCGTGCCGGCCCCATCCCCAGGTTGCGCTTCGGTGATCAGGCGGTGCGCACTTGTAATCCCAGCACGTGGGGGCTGGAAGCAGGAGGATCACCACGACACGGACCTCGTGGACCCTGTACAAAGTACAAAAAAAAGTAAGAAAGTTTTAAAGGAAATACTGGCACACTTTTTTTCAAGAAGATAAATAATATTACTTATTGAAGACTAAATTACTTTGATAACCTGCAGGGGAAAAATAAATATAGTACTCTGAGAATTTCTAAATTATTAGCAGTAAATTATTTCATGATCCTAGATAAGGGCTTTCATATTGCAGGATTTTACATTAGATAAAATGTAAGTATCAACTGGAATATTGTTGATCTTTTTCAATTTCTTATCTATAGTTCTTCCTCCCGAATGTGAATATATGTTCATTTCTAAATAGATTTAAAGGTGTATACTATAAATATAATATATCCTCTTTGATATTTTTTTTCCATCTCATCATATTCAAATTACAGAAGTTGTTTTTTGTTTGTTTCTTTTGGCAGAACCGGGGATTGAACTCAGACCCTTGCACTTGCTAGGGAAGTGCTTATTCTACTAAGCCATCTCCCAGCCCCAAATTACACAAGTCTTTACAAAAAGTGATTTGAAATTTTGTGAAAGACTTTGTCTTTATCAATGATATACTTCAAAATTGTTTTCAATTTTATGTATCTATATCTGTGTCTCCATCTATGAATGGTTAAAAAATTGTTACGACAGAGCTAGTAGGGACCTGTTCACTTGGGTGTTTGTCTGCTACTAATGATATATGTATTTCCACAGTTGCCAGCTACACTAGGCTCTTCCCATCCTCACGCTATCCTTCAAATAATTGTATTGCTCACTTTAATATTCACACTTACATCTGGGGGCACCGTACACATCATAACACTCCTTTCATTCCATACCTGGTCAAGTAGTCATATTTGCTACTTTCTCCTGACATGCATTTTATATCTTTCTCCACTTCATCTAATAAGCAACACTAAGTGCAAACATTTTCCTAAATAAAATAATTTCTTGTCAAATATAGCATAAATTCAAATAACTTGTAGAGGAAAGTTTAATAATGTGTAACACTATTTTAAGGACATCCTCGGAGCTATAGTAATAAATTAAATTATATTACATTTTTCAGTAGAGAGGAAACTATATTATCCAAAGCATATAAAATTAGTTCCAAAATTAAAAATTCAGATGTTAGACTTATGTTAAATTAATCAATTAATTTTTTCTAAATAAAATAAAAAATAGAAATATTTTCAAAGAGTTCAATAGTCTTTTAAATAAAATTCAGGCCAAATTGTGCAGCGGATTAGAGCACCTGTAAGCAGGCTCAGGGGCCTGGGGTTAAATCCCCCAGCCTGCCATGCCGCCCTCTCCCCTGGGGCTCACTGAGATGGCAATTGAGACTGGGCATGGAGGCGCACACCTGTAATTCCAGCTCTTGGGAGGCTGTAAACAGGCAGAACGCTATGAGTGTGATCTATCTAGTGAGACCCTGAATAACCTGTAGACATTTCTCTAAAAATATAAGCAAATAAATAAATAAAATAAAAATTTGGTGAACAATTTCATGTTCTTAAGGAAAATGATTACTATCAGCAAGCCAGATCTTGTAGAATTTATAGCTAAGCCTCAGCGTACAGTATCAGTGCTTTTGTGTGTCCCCAAATCTTTCACCTAGAAATGAACAAATTTACCTATATAATAAAAAAATAGTAGTTGAAGATGATGCTGTTTTTATCTCAGACTCCATTGTTCTCAGAAACAATGATAATTTTTAATTTCTTGACATTGATCAAAAATAAAAGAATTTAAATAATTAAACCATCAGAGTAGGGGCCAGGAAGATAGCTAAGTAGAGTACGTGCTTGTTTAGTGAGCACAAGGGCCTGAATTCAATCCCCAGTTCCTCAAGAAACAAACAAACAAAAAGCCCTTTAAACCCTCCAAGTATACTCATGTAAGTTATATCTTACAAATGAGATTCTGATAGAACTTTGGATCAATATATTTCCGAAGTGCTTAGATACCACAACTTCTGATGTAATCTTAGAGCAGCTTGAAAGAGCTCTGCCTGCTCATTTCCTCCTAAAGTGATCAGAGACAATGGTGCTGTTACTTTATGATTGGCCTCAGAATCAGCAGAGATGCTACCAGTTCCTGGCCACTTCTTGTGAGATTCTGAACGGGTAGTTTTCGTTCTTTCTTTAAAAGATAAAAAAAGACATAATTTTCAGCCTTTTTATGGTTCCTCACTTTTTCTTTCCTGTGTGTGTGTGTGTGTGTGTTTTTTGTTGTTGTTGATGTTGTTTTTTGAAGTGCCTATAAAAGGAAGAAAAAGAAAAAGCAGAAAGTAATTTCTTGAGCCCAGCCCACCCTGCAACTCCCTAGAATACCTGCCCCAAGCCCGCCAAGTGAGTGAGAAGTTTTGAGACTCTTCTGGCCCCTGATCCACAAGAGCCCAGCCTGGTGAGTGTGTGAGAGAATTATTGGCTTCCTGGAGCGCCTCAGCTGCGAGCCGCATCCAGAACTCCTGCCCCCAAGCCCGCCAAGCGAGTGAGAAGTTTTGTGACTCCTCCAGGCCCTGATCCAGCCCAGCATGGCCCAAAGAGTGTGTGGGGGAGAGCTTCCATGCTCCACAGTGCTCCCTGGGCCAGCGGCACAGCAGAGAAGAACCACAGGCTCACAGAAGGGCTGCAGCAAAAAGGAGCTGAACACAACAGCTGGATCCCGGCCAGGCATAACTGCATGATCTCAAACTCAGTAGACTGGAAGCCGAATCTCCTAACGTGCTAAGGGTGTAGCTGCACCAAAGCTCTATACCAAAGGTCAGAGGTCAGTGCTATACAAAATGACAAAGACAAAATGCAATCTCAGGGCTTAAGCCCACCAATAATAAGTGCAGAGGACACAAGGTCAGCTGAAATGAATGAATTAACAGAGGTGGAAGCAAAGAAACAATAGCAGAAAGGTATAGAGAAACTCAGAACAGAATTAACACCTGAAATAAAAAATAAACTTTTGAATACATAGCATCTGAAGTAATGAGTCAAATCCAGAAACATACAGGGGAAATCCAATGCCCACGCAGAACAAGTACAGAGAACCCTATTCCAGTTGAAACATATGAATTAACAGTGTCGCGAGAGAAGAAACAAGAGCAAAAAGATAAAGAGGAACTCAGAGCTGAAATAATTTCTGAAATAAAAAAAGAAATCTTTGAAATTATAGCATCTAAAGTAGAGAATCACTTTTGGAAATACATGGAGGAAACCCAATTTGGAAAAAACTCTACAATAAAAGAATTAATAGCTACCTCTAAAGAAGACATTGATAAAAAGAAAAATAGAGGATATTAGAAATATGATAGTTTCATTGAATGAGAAATACAGGAAAGAAATAGATTGCATGAAGCAGAATCAAAGAGATAGAGAAGAACTTAAAATCTCAATCCTGAGTCTACAAAACCGCTTGAGTGAAAGTGAAGACAGAGTTTCAGATCTTGGGGATGCTGGTGCAGCTAGTGAAAAGGTGAAAAAGGATCTCTTAAAAATAACGAAAATGCAGGAAAAAATAATCTACCACCTGCAAAATATGCCAAGATTAACAATGTGAGATTAATTGACATCAATGAGAAAGGAGTCAATACAAATGATAAAAAGAATATGGGAAGAAGTAATGGCAGAAAACTTCCCAAATATGATGAAACAATCTAGCATTCAGGTGACAGAAGCATATATAATGCCAAATAACTTCAGCCCAACTAAAAACACAATAAGACATACAATAGTCAAGATGCCATAAATCCAACACAAGAATAATATACTGAAAGCTGCAAGGGAAAAGAAGCAGATCACATTCAAAGGAAAACCCAGCCGAATTATAGCTGACTTCTCTGCACAAACCTTGAAGGCAAAGAGACCATGGAGCACAGTACTTCAAGTCCTCTATGAAAGCAAATTCCAGCCCAGACTACTATACCCTGCAATACTTTCTTTCAAGTGTGATCTAGAAGTGAAATACTTCCATGACAAAGAACAACTAAAGAATTTCATGATGACAAAGCGATCCCTATACTACACAGGCTGCTGAAAGAGTTCTAGAGAGGGACTACACTGAGCAGAACTCCATGAAAGAGAACAGAAGGAACTCACTAAATAGGGCTAACAATTAAACACAGGAAAAAATAGTAAACAACGGCAGGTAAATAACTTAAGTCAACACATTTCAATTATAACCATCAATATAAATGGACTCAATTCACCAATTAAGAGAAATAGACTGGCACAGTGGATTAGGAAACAAACCCAACAATATGCTGTATACAAGAAACACACTTACCTCAAAAAGACTTTTATAGGCTTCAAGTCAAAGGATAGAAAACAATACTACATGCCCTAGCACCTCAGAAAAAAGCAAGAGTAGCAATTCTGTTCTCAGACAGTCTCAACTTCAAGCAAAGAGGTAAAGAGGGCCACTATATATTGGTCAGGGGAAAAATTCTAGAGAAAGAGGTAACACTCATAAAATACCTATGCACCAAACACAGGGTCACCCACCTATATGAGGCAAATATCCATGGACATGAAAAATCTAATATCCAAGACCACAATCCTCACAGGAGACCTTAACATGCCTGTATCTCAAAAAAGTAGGTCAACCAGACAAAAAATTAGCAAAAGAAGTAGCAAAACTGAACCAGAGCTTGGAACAAATGGACCTGGTGGACATATACAGAGTGTTCCACCCAACCACAGCTGAATACACATTTTTTTCAGCTGCACATGGGCCATTTTCTAAAATAGACCACATACTAGTCCATAGCTCATACTTAAGTATATGCAAGAAAACACAAATTATTCCATGCACATTATCTGACCACAGTGCAATGAAACTGGAAATAAATGACAAAAGAAACCAGTAAAGTCCGTTAAATACAACACTCTATTCAGCAATCAATGGGTCATAAATGAAATTAAACAAGAAAGTCAACAATACTTAAAATTCAACCACAACTTATCGGAATTTATGGGATGCGATGAAAGCAGTTCTCAGAGGGAAAATCATAGCTATGAAATAACACATTAGGGAAACAGAATGGGAACACATAAACACCCTAATGTTGCACCTCGGACATGCAGAAAAGGAAGAGCAAACCAAACCCAGAGCCCAAAGACAGTAAGAAATCATAAAAATTAGAACAGAAATTAATTCAGTTGAGATGAAGAAAACAGGTCAAAGAATCAACGAAACAAAAAAGCTAGATCTTCAAAAGAATAAACAAAATCGATAAGCCCCTAGTTAACCTCATCAAAAAGAGCAAAGAAAAAATTCAAACACAAGCAATGAAGAAAGAAAAGGTTGTATACAACTCAGACCCAATAGAAATTCACAAGATTATCAATAGCTACTTCGAGAATCTTTACATTCACAGAATAGAGGACACAAAAGAAAAGGACAAATTCCTCAAAAGATACAAATTACCAAAACAGAATCAAGAAGAAAGAACAATTCTCAATGACCCAATAACAGCCAATGAGATATGAAATGTAATAAAATGCCTGCCAACAAAGTAAAGTCCAGCTGATGGATTCACAGCTGAATTCTAGAAGAAATTTATAGAAGGTACAATCCCTATACTCCTCAAACTCTTCAATGAAATTGAAAAGGAAGCAGTCCTCCCAAAATCATTTCTGGAACCAAGTATTATACTGAATCCAAAACCAAGGAAAGATACAACTAAAAAAGACAACTACAGGCCAATCTCCCTCATGAACATAGATGTAAAAATCATCAATAAAATCCTAGCAAATAGAATACAGCAAGTCATCAAGAAGATAGTTCACCATGACCAGGTAGGATTTATCTCAGGTGTGCAGAGATTGTCTAATATTCAAAAATCTATAAATGTAATACAGAATGAAGTCTAAAAGCCACATGATCATCTCAATTGATGCAGAAAAAGCTTTTGACAAAGTCTAACACTCATTCATGTTCAAAGTCCTACAGAAAATTGGAATAGAAGGCCTCTATTTCAATTTGATAAAAGCCATCTATGACAACCCAAAGGCTAATATGATTCTAAAAAGGGAAAATCTGATATCTTTTACTCTACACAGATAATAAACACTGAGAGGGAAACTGTAGAAACAATACCTTGTACAATAGCACCATGGAAAATGAAATATCTTGGAATTCACCTAACCAAGGAAGTATAAGAACTTTTCATAGAAAATTACAGTACCCTAAGAAAAGAGATTATAGAGGATTTCAGAAAATAGAAAGATATCCCCTGCTCCTGGATAGGAAGAACCAACATCGTGAAGATGGTTATACTCCCAAAATTGTTGTACGGATTGAACCTGATCCCTATTAAACTGCTACCAGCATACCTTGCAGACCCAGAGAAATCGTTCCTATTTGGAACCAGAAAATATGTAGAATAGCAAAGGCAATCCTGGCCCACAAAGATAAGGCAGGAGTGATCACAATTCCTGACTTGAAATTATAGTACAAAGCCACTGTGATAAAATCCACATGGTAACAGCAACAAAATAGACTTGAGGATCAATGGAATAGATTAGAAGATTCAGATGCCTTTGCAAACACACTCAGCCACCTCATCTCCAACCAAGGGGCCAAACACGCTTCGTGGAAGAAAGATAGCCACTTTAACAATGGTGCTGGAAAACTGGCATTCTATATGCCGAAAACTAAAACTTGACCCAGGTCTATCACCATGCACTAAGCTAAAGTCACAATGGATTAATGATCTAAACATTAAAAGAGAAACATTCAATCTCCTGGAAGAGAAAGTAGGAGGAACTGTTAAAGACATAGGGGTAAGCAAAGAGTTCATGAACAAACATGTATTTGCATGGGAAACACTTCAAAGAATTAACAAATGGGATCAACTCTTATTGAAAAGGTTTTGCACGTTGAAAGAAATTTATCAACAAAGTGAAAAGACAAACTAAAGACAAAAGATATCAGATAAAAATCTTAACTAATAAGCATTCAGACAATGGTCTGTTCTCTAGAATTTATAAAGAACTAAGATACACTAAGGCCCTCTGATTTGAAGACCCTATCGACAAATGGGCATCTGAGATGAATACATAATTCTCAGAGAATGAAATTAAAGAAATGAATAAATATATGAAAAAATGCTCCACATCACCAGCCATCTGTGAAATGCAAATTAAAACAACAATGAGATACCATCTCACTCCAGAAAGAATGGCTGTCTTAAAGAAATCAATGAGCAACAAATGTTGGAGGGGATGTGGGGAAAGGGAACACTTCTCCACTGCTAGTGGGAAGGTAGACTGGTGCAACCATTGTGGAGATCAGTGTGGAAACTCCTCATAAAACTAGGACTGGAAATCCCATTCAAGCTGGCTAGCCCCCTACTGGGAATTTTCCTGGAGGAACTGAAAACTTCATCTCATAGTGATATATGTGTACCTATGTTTATAGCAGCACAATTTGTGATTGTAAAATCTTGGAAACAATAAAGATGCCTGTCACATGAGGAATGGTTGAAAAAGATGTGGTATTTCTATGCAATGGAGTATTATTCAGCTCTAAAAAAGTGATAAGCTTAAAGCATTTATATTTAAGTGGATGCCAGTTGAACATTATTTCACTCATCAGTGAAATAAACCAGATGCACATGTGCAAATATTGTATAGTCTCCCTAGTATACGAAATCCAAAGAAGAAATACAAACAGAAAGATAAAACAACAACTAAAAAGAATTGAGTCATATAGTTAGGGTAAACTGTACTGCATATGTTGTAGGCTTCTCTTCTGGATAGTTAACAACCTAAGTTTGCAGATCAAAAATTGGAGAAATTGAAGGGCTGCAAGGTCAGCCAACATTATGGCCCTAGCCTTTCAAGGTTAGTGAAGACCCAGGACGTAAGGGAATCTGTATTGTAACATCATGGAACTGAGTTGTGCCCCAAATTTTCTGATGAAGGAGATTATGGAGCCACAGAAGAATGTCATCGATGATCTATAGTGTGCTTAAGGAGAGTCACATGGAGAGAAAATATTCTTTCAGTCTTTCACAGAGAGCAAACTGGTCATGCAATGGCCATGACTCACCACATGGCTGACACTGACAAAGGATCTACAGAGTGATGCACAGGGTTACAGGACAAACTCTGAGGGGACTTGACTGACCTCATCAGATAGAAAAGATACATTTTATGTTATATAGGTCTTGCTTTATCTTGGTCTTAACCATCCAGCAGAAAAGTATAAAAAAGATGTATATAAAATAAGGCCATGATAAGCTGAGCTGCAAATGGCTGTAGCCAACAACATCTTCAGACAACCCACTATTATTGTGGACTGCTGGACTGTGTTGGATTGTTTCGCTGAATTCAAGTACCTATAATAATTGAATGACAATAGAATACCCAGCTCTGACAGGACTACAAAAAAAAGGGATACAAAGGAAGAACTATTATATATTTATATAAAAAGTACAGTTAGGATAAATATGCAGTAATTTCATGTAATTCTATGAGAAGCAAGATTTGTATTAATAGTGTTTGGACAGGATATTCTGTCTGCTTCTTGTACTATGGATAACCACAAGAAGACAACAATGTAAAAACTATTAATTATTGAAACTGTACTATAATTCAGCTTTAAAAAAGTAGGTATACAGCTATATTGTCTTAATTCATTGATTAGAGGCATCTTCTCTAATACTGTTTGTAGAGTTGCATGTATGCACCAGCATGTAAGCCAGCATGAAAACAGTGTGCAATGTATTAATTATTGAATCTGTCCTACTAATTTGATTTGAAACTGTCTCATTACTATTTGTGCTTTAATAAAATAAAAATAAGTAAAATGTAACATTTTTTTAAAAAGTAAGTAATTTCTTTCTTTTTCTCCAGAAGGAAATTTCTATCCCTGTCCATCCTGTGCACTGACCCTGTTTTATCATTATGGACGTGTACTTCTGGTTCACTGTGCATTGATCTAATTTCCACTGAAAATGAAGGGGCCAGAAACATCTATAAGCTCTGTAGAAAGTTTTCTGATAGAACATAAAGTAAGCAACTCCTTTGTTCTCCTCTTCTCAACAGTGCAAATGGCCTTAACCCCAAATATAATCAAACTGAAAAGAGATGAAATGGGCCATTTTGTGTGTAGTGTCACTTTTTTCAAGGAATGGAAGAATTTGTTAAAATGGGTTACATTTAATAAGCTAGAGAGAGAGACAGAGTATAGCATTACACTTAGCCTACCCAGAGAAATTGGTCCCAGAAGTTTTCTCTTTAATTCAGGATTTATGGAAACATCTGAGATTGTAAGATTAACCAAACAAAAACAGATGCTATAATTGTGAGTAACTCAATTCTTGGATGAATACCAGAGCTAAATGTTAGTATATAGAGTGGAAACATTTTAACTTCAGTTCTTATATGTCCGTTTACAAGTTGATGTAAATATTCCATATAAAAATAACTATCTTAACAGCTTGTAGAAATAAAATTGTGTTCACATAAGTGGCTTATTTTTATCTCCCTTTCAAAAGGAAGATAAGGGCTATTAAAATGATAATTTCCTCAAGTTTTTATTGAATGTATAAAACCTCCCCCCAGAGCTGGCCAGATAACTCAGTGGACTAAAGTGCCGGCTCAGGCAGTCGCAGGGACCAGGATTCGATCCGCAGAGTGCCAGGCCAACCCTGCCCGCCCCCCACCTGGCATGCTGAGAGTGCAATTGAGACTGGGCATGGTGGTGCACACCTGTAATCCCAGCTCTTGGGAGGCTGAAAACATGAGGATCACTACAAACCCGATCTGTGTAGTGAGACCTAGAGACCCTATGCTAAAATGCATAATAAAAAAAACCCTCCCCCTGTATTTATAATTCCTGGGAAAAAAGAAAAAGTATCATGTCTTAGATATAGCTCCCAAATTATACTTTTGTGCTTCTCTGGGGTGGTACATAAATATCTCTGTTGTCAAATACTTTTGTGCATTTATTGTTGAAGACCAACTTTAAGCAGAACTTTGGTTAGAAAAAAGCTTCAGCCAGGCATGGTGGCGCATGCCTGTAATCCTAGCACTTGGGAGGCTGAGGCAGGAGGATTGTTGTGAGTTCAAGACCAGCCTGAGCTACAAAGTAAGCTTAAGGCCAGCCTGAACTACATAGTGAGACCCTGTCTCAAAAAGACAAAAAAAAAAAAAAAAAAAAAAAAAAAAAAAAAAAAAAAAAAAAAAAAAGAAAGAAAGAAAGAAACAAGAAAAAGCTTCAACTGAAAGGGAAAAAAGACATCTTGACCTGCTAAATAAAATAAACTATTTAAAAGTAGGAGAAAAAGTATGCTTGTACTCTAAGCTGAACCTAGACAATGTAAGAATCTATTCCTACAAAACTGGTATACTATACCTGCAAAAAAACAGCCATGAAACATGAAGCTTGCTAATTCTCCTCCTATTTTAGCTCTGGGGATGCTTATAGAAACTGACTTCATGTGCCTCTGTGGAGACTGTTTATAATGTATAAATATGAAAGAAATTAGAGACTTAAGATCAGTAAAATAACGTGTTCTATTTTAAGAATGAAGGGGCTTTAAGTGACCATAGATGTTTTTCTGCAAAGCAATAGGTTTCTGTAAATAGAAGAACACAGGGCAAAAGTCGAGATCCTAAGACTGGGTGAAAGGCCTGTGTAAATCCACCAAAGCAGCGTCAGGAAGCTGCCTCTGGCATGCAGACCTCAGCCAAGATTTGTTTATTGCATTTACACAATTAAACCAATCATGATTAAACTGCCTGAGGGCAAAAGTTGAAAAGGATAACAATCAGAACACATTAAAAGTAGAGCAACAACTGGCATATATTAAAATAAATAAGATGTCAATATAAAGAGATGTGTCTTTCAGTTCTTTACAGTTCTGCGTAAAAGGTCATTAGGCAAGGACTGGCCAAATTAGAGTGAACAAAGGATCCCACAAACAAGCACTTTTCCAAGAAACTGGCTTTTCTCTCAAGCTCTTTCCGTTTGCAATGTGATTAGTGTTAGCTGGAACTCTCCAGCTGATTTATATTTCTATGAAGCTGAATGAGCAGCATTTCCCACAGCATGTTTCAGAGAAAGTGGAATCTGCACAATCTTAGCGTTAGCCAGCCACCCACTTTTCCTACAGTGATGATCAATGCAGAAAATACTGAATTAAGTGAGTTTCAAAGTGTTCTTATCCCTAGAATCCATGCTGCCTAAACATATATGGCCCTTTTCCAAATAAAACCTTGCAGGAATATTGTCCCATTGAAATATATTCTAGAACATCCAAATCTAAGTTGTCTTCTATATAAGCTCTGTGTGCAGCATTGTCCTAGGCTCAAAGGCTAAAAAAGTTGATTGGTTGACCCATGTGGACCCCCAGGTACCAGTTACCCTGTTTCTTCCATAATTGTCAACCTTTCCTTCAACTTGAAGAGCTTAGCCCTTTCACATTTTTGCCTTTCAGATATCAATCAGACTCATGTTAACATAAGGTAAAGATGCTTCTCAATAGCTTCATGGATTTTTCTGAAAATATGTTTTAGCAGTATAGAAACTCTGATGTAAACAGATAAAATTCTTACTGAGTTTTTAGGAAAGCAAATGAGACTGTGTTGGAGACTCATAAAACCCTTTTTCAGCTGTGAACCAAGCAACTGCACTGAAGATAGCAATGTGTAATAGAAGGGTCACACTTGAAATGCCTGCCATTCTGGTCTTCTAAATATGTACTTCGTGTCGTGACATATCAATTATTACCATACTGTCTCTAAAGTAAAAGTCTGGTGCTTTTTTTGTTGATTTGTTTTTGTTTTTAAATGAATGGTAAAAAATGAAAAAAAGTCAGAAGAAAAAAAATGTAATAGGACTGTCCTGCTACAATGCTGTATATGGTTAGATTTCTAAATTTCTGTGTAAAAATATGCAACTGTTCATTCTTATTTTTTTAAATTACTTTTTCTCTTCATATTCTGTAGGAACTTGAACATATCAATACTTGATGGAAAATACTTGTTCCATGTTATGCCTAAGATGTTTGATATTTAGACAGAGTAAACTGAACTGCATATGTTGCAGGGTAATAATAAGCTTCTCTTCTGGATGGTTAACAACCTAAGTTTGCAGATCAAAAATTAGAGAAATAGAAGGGCTGCAAGGTCATCTAAGAGTTTGGCCCTAGCCTTTCAAGATCAGTGATGACTCAGGACATAGGAGAACCTGTAGTGTAACATCATGGAACTGAGTTGTGCCCCAAATTTTCTGATGAAGGAGATTATGGAGCCACAGAGAAATGTGATTGATGAAGAATGAACAGTTGCATATCAACAGTGTGCTTAAGGAGAGTCACATGGAGAGAAAACATTCTCTCAGGCTGTCACAGAGATCAAACTGGTCAAGCAATGGCCATGACTCATCCACAAGGCTGACACTGACAAAGGATCTACAGAGTGATGTACAGGGTTACAGGATAAACCCTGAGGGGAGTTGACTGACCTCATCAGATAGAAAAGATACATTTTGTTATATAGGTCTTCCTTTACTTTGGTCTTAACTATCCAGCAGAAAAGTATAAAAACAAGGTATCGAAAGAAAAGACATAATAAAATGCTGAGCTATGAAGGGCTCAAGTCAACAACTTCTGTGGATAACCCACTACTGTTGTGGACTACTGAACTGTGTTGGATTGTTTTGCTGAATTCACACACCTATAGTATTTAAATGCCAATGGAATATCCATCTCTGACAGAACTAAACAAAAAAGGGGATACAAAGGAAGAACCATTTTGTATTTGTATATACAAAATAGTTGGGATAGATATACAACTACTTTTGCTTAATTCAATGAGAAGAAAGATTTGTGCTAATAGTGTTTGGACAGGATATCCTGTCTGTTTCTTGTACTGTGGATAACCACTAAGAAGATAACAATGTACAATGTATTAATTATTGAAACTGTCCTATTAATCAATTTTGAAACTGTTTCAATGATATTTCTCAATAAAATAAAATAAAGCCTTTTTCAGGATCTTTAGTGTCATATGCCAGGTATATCTGAAAATAACCTGGTCCAAGTTGTTGAGGGCTAGAAATCCATAATATTTTGACATGAACCTAAAGGTCATTGAAGTATGATTTTTAAAAATTTATTCCTTCCTTCCTTCCTTTATTTCTTTTTATTTGTTTTTGGGGCACTGGCATTGAACCCTGAGCTCTGAGTCCACTAGGCAGGCACTCTATCAGGAGCTGCATCATCAACCTGAAGGACATTTTTCTCCAGGTCCTTGCATCTAAAACTGTTCACAAATAATTTTGAAAACAAAGTCATCAGAAGTTCCACATGCAAACTTTCAGTTGTCCAGCCAGGAGACAGCAACGGCGTGACACTGCGCAGCCCTTTGTCATCTTTATTTCTCTTGGGATAGTTCAAAATTTATTCTGCCCCCGGCAGTATTCACTTCACCTTTGCAGCGTCTCATTTCACCTTTTTTGCCCACACAGAGCATCTTCATCCTTTACATCCCAGAGCACCAGATTACTTACACTTCCATACATCATGTTTCAGATGTTAACTTGACTATCAATATTATTTCTAAATTTAGCACTCAAACCCAAACTATTTATGGCAAATTTAATACTTGATATAGGACAGGGGAGCTCTCCTATTCTGTTGATGTACACATTCTTCTACATCAACCCACAGTAATTCTTAATGTATTAGGTCTTGTTCATCCTCAAGCAAAGCACACTATTTAATCCATTAAGAAGTGTATATTGTTTTTCCAATAATTTCCTAAGAAGCTATAACTCAAAACTCCTACCTTATGTCCCATGAGATTGACTGATAAAAAGAAAAATACTGTCAAAGAAAAAGTGAGAGCATATGGCAGAATTAGGTAGAAAATAAGTTCCTTAGTATTGGGAAGAGAATTTCAGAAAACTTAGTGAATGGTTGTTTTGGGTTAATGTAAGAATTGGGGAGAAGAGCAATGAAATTTTATAACAATATTTATCATAAATGGGCTCCCCAAAATGTGATATAAGACATAAAAAATAAGTGAAGTTTTGTTAAATTATGTTTCTTTGCTGGGCCTAGAGTTTTAAATATAACTTGCTACAGAGACTGGGTGACTGGAGATGTAGGGTTTTATGAGAATTTATTAACTTAAGACACCACGATAGGCATGGGAATGCAAAAAGAAACCCTGCACTCTTGAGAACTCATCCACCAGTAAAAGAGGGGAATATAAGCAAAGAGGACCATAATATTAGTAGAATATGAAAACCTCGGCATTAACCTTGTGGTAGGTGTTGCAGTGCTTAGTGCTTTGCAAATGGTTCAAAACTGTTAATGGTTAGATTTCACTCTAGTGTCTAATATTCAATTACTGTCAAAGAACTTTGGCTGTCAAGTATATTTAATTTGCACAATTTATATTTTCATTTAAGTAAAAGATGTGTTCTTCTATTATGTTTCATTTTACTTTTTTGAATAGTTTGCATATTGAAATAGTTTTTGGTCTTAGTTTTACTCAGCATTTGATGGGTTATTTCTTCTGGGATATAAACCATCTTCAATCAAATGATTGATCTATGCCTTCTGCATTATAATGATTGATATGCTGGGTCAACCAGAAAAGTTAAGAGCTTAATTAAACTGGCTCAACCCTAGGGTGTAGAGGCCCCACTCTAGAATGACTCATCACTTAAAAGTTTTAAAAGAGAATTGAGAAAGGTTCAGAGTCAGCTTGTACATCATCTCCTGGCTTCTAGTGTAGACCCTTTTGGCCTCTGCCTTGGATCCTTCAGCCTTCTGGTGTAGAAGACTGTAGACTCATCAGTCTTCCATCACACACCCATAGACTTCCTGATACAGACTTGCACAATCATTGCAGTGAGCTCTAGACAAAAAAAAAAAAAAAAAAAAAAAGACTTTAGACTAAATCTTTCAATCTCAAGTGTGCAGAAGCCCTTTGCACATTTCCCCATCTGACTCTGTGGCTGACCTTTGTAAGCCAATCTTGTAATTTCTTACAAATTTGTACATCTTGTGTTAGATTTGTTCCTCTAGTAAAACCCTGACTGATACACCCATCCTTAGAGCATATTGCATAGCAGAGTTCAAAGCCAAAGATACAGACACACAACTTTCCCTGGTGGTCAACCTCAACATTAACCTTGTGGTAGGAGTTGTAGGGCTTGGCATTTAGCAAATGGTTCCATTTAGTCTTGCAAGTCCATGATCCATGTTGAAAACTGAAATCCAAAAAGGGTAAATGGCATAATCAGAGTCAGGTCATTTGTTAAAGACAGAATCCATGTCTTCTTAGAAATACAGATTCTTTCTACTAAGCCACACTCAAGGTTTCCCAAAATATCATTACCCTGATCTTTTTGTTGTAGACAGCTAAATTAGATAGAAATATCAATAGGCAGTTAGACAGGGCCAGGCCTTCAAGGAGACAATATGGAAGACAAGGTGACTTTGCAACTTGGAAGAGAGAGACACTCCCATATGGGCCACATCTCAAGATCTAGACAAAAAGAGGAAACACTTCCCTAGGGATTGGGCATCAGGAATTGATATTCTAAAAAGGTATCAATCACCTTGAAAGAACTTAAATGAGTCAATAACCTAATCCCCAATAGGAAGAGACCCTATCCTATATTCATGCCCACTTGCTAAGTGACTCACTTCATTTGGTACTGGATTTAATTAATTTTACCTTAGCAATGGTGTTTGTAATCTCCTTGGTTGACCATAGTTTTGTCCCACCTCATGCCTACCTAAGTCATAGCAAACAGTAAAATTTTGGGCTCAATAAAGGTATGATTATTTTAAATAGGAAATTCTTCTAATTTAGTATTGTGGCAAACCCTTCTACCACCACCCTTCAAATAGCAAACAAACTTAATTTGGTCTAAATTATACTTGCAGGCAAACTAAATGGCATGTGCTGAAGGGTAATAATCAGCTTTTCTTCTAGATGGTTTACAACCTAAATTCACAGATCAAAACTGGAGAAATAGAAGAACCACAAGGCCAGCCAACATTTTGGCCCTAGTCTTTCAAGGTCAGTGAAGACTTAGGACATAGGTGAACCTGTACTGTAACAACATGAAACTCATTTGTGCCCCAAATTTTCTGATCAAGGAGATTATGGAGCCAAAGAGGAAAGAGACTGATGATCTATAGTGTGCCTGGGGAGAGTCACATGGAGAGGAAACTTTCTCTCAGGCTCTCACAAAGAGCAAACTGGTCAAGCATTGGTTGTATAGGACTACAAGATAAACCCTGAGGGGAGTTCACTGACCTCATCAAAAACAAAAGCTACATCTTTTGGTATATACATCTTGCTCTATCTCGGTCTTAACCATCCAGCAGAAAAGTATAAAAATGAGGTATATAATGTGGGGCCATAATAATAAGTTGAGCTGTAAATGGCTATAGTCAACAACTTCTTCAGATAACTCACTATTATTGTGGAATGCTGCACTGTGTTGGATTGTGTCTCTGAATGCCGAGTTCAGGCAACTAAACTGGTTTAATGACAATGGAGTGCTCATCTTTGACTAGGCATTGAGATAACTGTGGGCTACATGACTCTGGAAGAGTCACAGTATACCACAGAGAAGATACATATATAAATGATCATGTAGAGAGAGAAAATTTGTACTAGAGATGGAACAATGCATTAGGGGCAAAAAAAGAATAAGCAATAAAAGAACCACATTGTGTCTTTTTTAAAAATCAGCAGAACAGTAAGAACAGTACTTTCAGTGAGAATTAAGTGAGATATTGCTAAGTGTTCATGATAATGCCTGTCAAATAACAAAGGCTTAGTAAGAGTTTTTTTTTTAGTATTTGTTAAGACTTCTGATAGTATAAACCTAATATTGAAAAGTACTTTGGAAAATTAGGAATAATACTCTTCTTTGTCCTTCCAGTGACCAAAATTAGGTGTCTTACACAGATTGGCAAATTTTGGGTTCATTTTAGGAGAACTTCTAAAACTTAGTATCATGCAAACTGTTAAGAACAGAATGACACACGCTTTTGGAAGATTGCTCAAGTAAATGAAGAATAGCTTTGGGTATCAAGGCAGAAGTTTGATTATCCCTAGAATAAAGATGTCACTCTGGAAGCAGTTGGCACTGATTAACAGGAAATACTATGAATATGAATTTGTGCTTGCCTCAGGAAGAGTACTGAATAATTACCTCTCCATTCCTGAGAACAGGAGGCAAGGTGGTGTCTTCAAAGTACTTTAGTTGGTAACCTTGCACTTGGTTTTTCCTGCTACAAATGAATCTAGCAGAAGATCTACCCAGCTGGCTGAGGATCGGCTGACGGTGGCCACTCTGAGACTATTAGGGCATCCCAGGACACTCCCCTCCACAGGCAGAGATGCACAGCTGCTAGTACCACAAGGGTATGAAGTGATGGAGTACCCTAAAAGTCAATTCTCAAATGCTAAGCAAGACAGCAGTGAGAATCATGGCTGTTTTTATATCAAGGCTATGTTTTTATTCTAGGCTATGGAAATAGGGTAACAATATTACTATAACTTCATAACACTTAGCTTTTAGTTGGAAAAAGATAGTGATACAAGTAAGCAAGCAAGAAAATATGAATAAATCTTAATATAACAAAGAAAACATAATCATGTGACATGAAACATAGTGATGGGTCTATTAGCCTTTATTATCAAACACTTGCATCCAGGAATAAAAATAAAAAATACCAAGTAGTTACCTACATCCAAAAGAAAGCTGAAACATTTGGTGACAGATTAGGACAAAGGTAGAAATACAGAAAGGAATTCAGATACAAAACCACAGCAAGGTGAGAAACGCGAGAAGCCAGGCACAAGGAAACACTGGATAGAACTGGGATTGGGAGCGGGTATAATGTGGCTGAGCTTCAGATAAGTCCATTTGCAACTGAAGAATTTAAGGGTCAACACCAAGTAATTAAGTAGCATTGGAAGAACAGGCAAAGTGAGCCAATAAAACTATTCATCCCAAGAGTTGCAGTTTGCTTTTTCACCCTAGTTAAGTTAGATCTGGGCTAAGGCTATTCTTAATGTTTGAGGAGATGAGTGAAAAGTATGAACAAGGACCTGACTTGTTCTACAACTCCTGGATCCTCTGACTGTAGCCTACTGACTCTGACAGGAGAGAAGCACACCTTGGCTACAGTAGGAGCTCAGCTGGGCTTTCTAACTGCACATTCGATCTCACCTTCACATAAGGGATCCTGCTGGGCTAACATAAGAAATAGAAACCCTTTGCAGTAGCTGTGGGAAGAAGACCGCGTCTGACAATTTGGCTGGGCAGATGACCAGTGCAAAGCTCATTTTCTTTTGATGCAAACTCCATTATTTTCTAATTCTGTAACATTACCAGCTATTAGTAATATTCATATGTAGGCTCTAGACTTTGTAATACCCCTGAAAAAAGATTATTATCCAAAAAGCTTTTCTCTAAATAAATGTTCTGGAAATTCCTAAATGTCCCAACTGGTAAAAGACAATATTTATAGAAATTTTTTCATGAATACTTAAATGAGAGTACATGATATTAAATTTTGACTTAAGAATATTATTTGAATACTAAAGATTGAGGCAGAAAGAGAATAAATTAACTTTTAAGGGTTCTATATTACAACTCCTTGGGTTCATTTACAAATAGCCTGGAAAAATAAAACCAAAATTAAAAGAAACAATTGTTTAAACATGAGCTGAAATCTTCTCATGGCTGTATCCCTGCATCTCTTTACTTTGGAGTGAGTCACACTAGAGAAAGATTCACAGTGCCCTTGGCACACTGCGTAGTCGTGTAAGAAAACATGGCTCTGAGAATGTCAGAAGTAATCCCTAAAAAGTTACATTAACTATCAGTTTCTATCAATCTCCTACAGTTGGACAAGAAGAGAGGTTATTTTAATTAAAAAGTAAAATAACATAGAAAACATTTTATATTTTGTGTGTGTGTGGGCAGGGTCTCCCATGCAGGTTGGACTTGCAGGGATCCTCCTGGTTTCAGCCTCCCTAGTGCTGGGATTACAGGCGTGCATCACCACACCCTGACTCCATCACTGGTCCAGCACACCCTGGGGTGGGACCAGAGCAGCATGCTGTGCCAGGGATTGAATAAAATAGAAAACATTTTATAACTTAATTGACCCAAAATTTTACTGTGCTTCAAGTGCTATTTTAAAATATTAGTATTTTCAATATTTTCTTGAAACTTACTTCCTATTTTTAACAAATGCTTATTACTTACTTAGGATATACAGTCTATGAAAGATGAAAAGACAAAACTTTTTCCAATTCTGGACAGGCCATCGAGTTGCTTTTTCCTCTACTGAAGCCCCAAAATATGTTCTGAAAAATCCAGTCTTAATCACACTACGCAGGTGTAGTTTGAATATATTCCCTTGTGTTTTGCTATGAATTCTGGTTGCCTAAGCCTCTCTCTCTGGAGACTGTGACCTCCAGTGTCTCTGTTGTGGGTCAGTTGCTGTATACCAGAGAAAGGACAATTAGCTCAACTTTGAAAAAAGAACACAAAAGCACTCAGGAGAACTTTTATCTTATGCAACTCTACTAAATTTCCACAAGAGGAATGGGCAGCCAGGAAAGTCTGCAATAGTACAAGCCTGCATGGACACTGAAGAGTTGGGGAAATAAATATGGAAGGTTGGGAAGGTCAGCATGACCCGCAGGCCAGCACAATCTCAAGGACACGATTCTTAGCAAATGTGGTCGCACTGAGACTTAGGGTGTCTTTGTTTTTGTTATTTGTTTTTACTCTTTAAAATAAAAAAAAAAAAGATGGAAAGAGTCTATGAAGACTTGCAATTATTGATTATGTGACCTAGAATTACAGTGATTATTCTATGTGTTATTTGGCTGCTTTCCAAGATTTGCTCTGGGGCCAGGGAGACAGCTCAGTAGAATAAGCCCTTGTCTGGCAAGCATCAAGGTTCTGAGTTCAATCCCTGGTACCACACAAAGATTTGCTCTGTTCTTCCACAAGACCCACGGCTGGAGTGTGTTGTACAGTGTGGAGTGACAATGGACTGTGAGAGAGAACAGTGACAATGCCCACACTGTTAATTTTGGCACAACAAGAAGACTGTGTGTGTGTGTGTGTGTGTGTGTGTGTGTGCGCGTGCGTGTGGATGGTACCAGTGATTGAACTTAGGACCTTGCTCTTGCCAGTCAAGCTCTTATTCCACTGAACTATCTCCCCAGCAAGAACACTTTTTAAGAAACGAGAAAAGAATAGGAAAACATAATGATGTAAAGAAGACAAATCAATGAGATTATACATCTTAAAGATCTTGAAAAGAAAATACAATCTGAGAGTATTGAACCTTGTTGGTCATTTTCAACATTTCACAGATGCAAAACAGAATGCATTTTCAAGAAATGATTGGATGTTCATGAGAGAAAAGATGATTGCTTAGATTTGAGATGTGTAGGATTAAGAGACAGATGAAAGTCAGCCAAATGTAGGTAGGTTTGAAAATCACAGCTTTTAATCTACTTGTCTTCTGGTGGGCAGCCCGAGTGACACGGAGGCCAAGCGAGTGCACTGCATAATGGGCTGCTGCTAAGTCTTACAGCATCTCCATGAAGATCACCTCAGAAGCCGTGCTCCTTGGGCTACTCCTAGAGGTGAATTTGGTGACCATCATTTCCAGCAATGTCTCCACCCCTCGTGGCCAATTCCCAGAGGTAAAGTTTTTGGATAATTTTAGTTCTGAGAGTCTCTGGAAGAAGCCTTCCAATGGCCATTCTGTCAAAATTAAATGGACTACACACCAACCTGGCCTCCAATTTCATCCCACCCCTGATAGAAATAGTCTTGAGCTGCACTCTGGGGGCTTTCCTAATATTGGTCACCTGGTCACTCTCAGTCAAGGTGTTCATATATAGCAACTATCAACAGCAACTTTGGCTAAACCAGGAGCTTACAAGGAATCCATTGGAGCTAAGGGACAGAGATTCATGGCTTTTGATTCTAAAAAGAAACAATTCTTGAACAATGTGGAAACCCAGAATATTTCGACAACTGATCGACAATTGTATGTCCATCATTTACCAAAAAATATAGCAAGAAACAAAAACAGAGTGACAGTACAGGTAGCCTCAGACTATGGTGCTAGCTTCTCACGTTTCTATAGGATAACTCATTTTTTATTGTGACTCAGTTCCTCAACTATGGATAATAATTTGGATTGTCCCTTCATGCCTTGTAATGAGAAAAATAGAACAAATCACTTTCTGAATAGAAAGTGTTACTAAATACCAATAACATCTTCTCCCAGTTGTATATATTGGTGAATTCCTTTTGACCTTGCTATCTTCCTTGGGGGACTGCCCACAGAGCAGTAGATATGTGTATATATGTGTCTTTTTCAATTGCTTCATTTGTCTTTCTCTCTTGACCGTAATAGCCCTGTCTCCAGTTCTCACTTCCACAGATATCAGAGAAACATCTTCCTGTTGCTACGTCTGCAGCTTCCTTCCACAGCCCTCTCCATCTCTGTTAGTTCATCTTATTTAATTTCATGCCTCCCCAGAACCTCACCTACTCTGTCATAGATCTTACTTTGAAAAATCTATTGTGCATTTTAGGTTCTCTCCTCAACCCTGACTTGTCCACCCTTCTGACATCTCATTTTCTTTCACTGCTCTCCCATGTACTTCATGCTGGCTTTATTTAATCCTCCAGAAAGGGTAGAGTGGGAAAAGGCGAGTTTGTAAATTATAGCGAGAACCAATCTTTCTACTGCTTATATGGTCTTCCACTGATTTAATTTGTCAATATATTGTTTAGTACCTCACAAAATCAGACATGCACAATAGGCAGTAAAAATTGACCAAATAGGAAGACGTAAATTCCCTCTGATTGCATACCTAAGAAGCAGAGATCCATATGTTAGAGAACAGAAATACTGATAGAGGTGCATTTGCTGAAGGGTTTAACATCCTATTACTGATATTGCAAGAAAGCACTAGGCCCCAACTGTTCAGGTACATTCTTGGAATTCGCACATGGGATTGTGATAAGAAATAAAACCTTTGAATACCCTGATCTATATGCTTCTCCTTCTCGGTGTTCACAGTGTACATTACAAGGGAGTGTGAGGGAGACACAGGCATCACAGTGGCAGATGGCTCCTCACTTAACATGTGGCAGCACTTGAACTTTGAACCCAAGTATTCACCAGAGAGGCACCAGGTAGGTGGAAATGATTACTCATGAAAAAGGTGTTCATTACAGAAATTGCTGGGAAGACAGCTCTTATGCTTACACTGGTCGTCCCTTATTTATGTCGTAGTCATCTTAAGGTTCAAATATGGGCCTTGCACATGGAGCGTATTTCAACTACCTTTTTGAGGCAGTGAGAGCCCTTACCATAAAATGTATATCAATGTGAAGTTCTAGAATGTTATGGTCAGCTTAATTACTACAACTGTAATTTGAAAATAACAAATATATTCTCCTTTGGGCCATGACTAATCACATAAAACAGCTTCATCATTTTCAGTGACTCGTAAGTCACAGGTAATTTAAACACAAACAATGATCACAATCACAGAAAAACTGCTTCACGGCAGTTGATATGATGAATACACACAGCCCCTATCTTTCTTCCTCTCTTTATTTTTCACCTTTTAGCTCCCTTTGCATACTTTCCTTTTCTCATGATTATAAAATAGTATAATAAAATTTTCTTGATAAATTGTCTTAATGATACAATTCAATGTTATTTAAATTTATACTTTCATATTTCTTAAAAGATACTTCAGAAATTGTGTAAAGCAATTGCTTCTTGTACCTATGAAACATGTTTATAGTCTCTTCTCGCTCTGTGTTTAGACAAGCTTTCTTCCCATCTGCTACAACTAATCAATGACTTATCAGAATGGCGGTGTTTGTAGCGTGAGCTTTCCTGTTCCCACCAAATACTAGCGTGCATCCCTTGGAGTGAGGTCATCCCATCACACCGAGGTCACAGACTGTTGAAAACTGTTATTAAAAAGCAGGTAAGGAAAATGAAGGAATACTTAAGAAACATGAAAAGAGGCAAAAGAGCATACACAAATTATTCTGTCAAATTTATTTTATGTAATTTTCTTGAGTTTCTAAGTTTCCAAAGGCTGAGAACATTAGGAAAAAAAAATGAGCCCTGGTAGAGAAAAGATTAAGTGAGGGCACTGTACATTGTCAACTCCTATATATAATAAAAGTATTTTCTTGGCAAAATTGAGAGTGTTGGGCACAGATTATACATATCGATATTATATATCTATATATATACTATTATATATGCAGTAAATTTTGCAATAAAGTATTTTGGACAAAATTAAGGCTATTTTCAGATATAAATGCATGCAAATAGATGGACTAGTATATATATATATATATATATTCACATAATCACATGGTGATTTTTGTGCATCCTGACTTTGTTCATACTCAATTCCCCCTTGAGAATTTTTCCTCCAGTTAATGCTCTGTAATTGCAGCAGAGTGCTTGATACAGTGGCAATGAACACCATTATGTAATAAATTTGGGTCACTGCAGAGTTCATCATGTAGTCCTTGGCAATAGGAGATAAAGCGCTAGTTAGTTCCTCTCTAGCTTTTAGTTGCACTGGCTCTGGTTTTCTCGCCCAGTGATATGAATAGAGCTAAATGTATGCAAAGTGTCTGTGTCCCAGGCCTTTCTCATCCTGCTGTCTGCATGATATTTCATCTCTCAAAACAGTCCTTCCAACTACACTGCAAGCGAGAAGGGTGCTAGTGTGAAGTGCTAAGGAAAAGACAACCCCTTTTGTTTGGGCCCATCTCCTCATTGCTTCCCTTCTGCAAATCAGTGTTTTACAAAGCTTTTTATTCATACAAATTCTCTCAGTTGTTTCTACAGAAAATCACCTAGAACAGGGGCAGGACTTTCCAAAGTGCTGATTGTGATAACCAAGTCTTGCTGCGATCTTAGCAAGTGACTGCTTTTCTTTAGAGAAGTATTTGTGCCCGCCTCACTACCTTTCCATCCCACACTTTCTTGTTTAGTGATGCCTAGTCACAGGAATTAACTCCTGCCATCTTGACGCATGAACATTCTGCCATGACTGAACGTTCCATGTTAGGCCTACACAGCACCCCACTGTGTCTTTCCAGGCTCTCTGTGACCACATCCAAAAGACTGTCCAGCTGCTCTCCATCTCAGGCCACCCCACACTCACAACCCAACTCCCATGAACTCTCAAATGTAGGTCAGTGAAACTGTCTTGAAATTATTGTCTGAGTACAGTTTGGGCCAGGGTTACAATAACTGCAATTTAAGTGATACAGCCACAATCAGAGCTAGAGAACTAAGAGACAGTAGTTCTTTTTCACTCTGCCTCACATACTTACATTGGTGAACTCCTTGCCCTGGGTTTCAGACTGATGGCTGAGACATACATTTTGCTTTTGATCACTGCCTTAAAACAGTCTTAAGCATTTAATACGTGGGTTAGGACAGTGTAGGTCTTGTTAAAGCACATGAGTGTGGGTCACATGGCCCAAAGGCAGCCACGGGCGCGTGCCGGAAGTGGCTCAGTTCTGCTCTCTGCTCAGGGTGGGCTGAGGCTGGGACACTCAAGTTTGCTTTGTCTCCTGCTGGTGGAAATTCTGCACCTTTTGAAGAGAGAGATGATTTTACTATGAACAGGCAAACCTGCTTCTTGTTTATTAATTATTTATGTTCACAAGGTCTTTATCTTCACTTTTCACTTTTTATAAACACAGCGTGTTCCCTTAGTCTTGCACAGATGTAGAGAATAACCAGCCTGTGGCCAATTCTAGAGAAAATTCTCATGACTGAGATGTGTTGTGTGACAGTAAGTCTCACAAAATAAAGGGAGAGCTCAAGACAGCAAAGGCCACTCCTAGACCTTGCTGTCAAGAATAAAGGGAGGAAAACATCCCAGGGGTGTGTGTAGGTGACAAAGAAACCAAGAACTAGTGCCTCGAGCTGGGAAAATATTTATGTTTTCAGAAACCAAGTTCCTAAAATCATGGCTCTCTATCTTCCCACAGACAAAAAAAAAAAAAAAAAATTAAAAAAGAAAAAAATCTCTTGAGACTTAATTCTAGTTGGCATTCTAGGAGCACAAACCAGTAACATTTTTGTACAAGCTCACAGCTACAATATTTTACTGCTAATCATCAATTTTTTCACATGACAAACTCCTTTCTAGAGGGTATAAAGTAGGTGGTTTAACTTCTCGGTGTCTTGGGCTGGGGAGATGGCTCAGGAGAATAAGTGCTTCCCTGGCAAGCACAAGGGCCTGAGTTCAAATCCCAGTTCCCCCCCCTCAAAAAAAAACACTTCTCAGGGTCTCATTGTTTCCATCTGCATTATGGGACAATATGTTTCTTGGATGATTGCTGAGACAACAACAGGAACTACTAATATAACCAAAGCATTTGACACAGGAAGTGGTCAACACCTTTCAAGCTCTGATTGTTCCCACTTTGAAATGCAAAGCAATACCTTATCATGTGAAGCAAATGCATTTTAATAATCTTGGCAATGAATTTGAAGTTTATGAAAGCAATCCTCATTCAGCCTACTATACACTCACAGAGAGCTTTCTGCGGTGCATCTTATGCTTTCTCTCTTTTTCACCAAGGATGCTGTAGTCATTTATTTCCTTGCAGGAGCACTGTGCATGTCTTTGTAAGTCTGATAGCATTATCCGACAAATAATCAATGTTTGGCTGTAACCCTAGGAGCTAGAGGACATTACTCAGCAGGGCATCTTGGAGAAGGAGGCAAATTCCGCATGAATTGTTTTCTACACAGAAATCATCTCGAGGTTTTGCCCAGGACACTCTACCATGGCACTTCCTGTAAGAGAGCAAGGGAAGCTCGGAATTATTTTGATCATTCATCACATCAGTCTTTGTATCCAGACAGCTTTGTTTCTACAAACCTACCCCAGCGCAAGTCCAGCTGAATGTTTATGGATGTGCATCAGAAAAGCGTAAGTCTTTATGCTCTTCCTTCTGCAGAGGTTAAAGTGACCTTTTAACAGACCAGTAATAACACTGGAACTTGAAAAGCGTGTGGGCCCCAGGTACAAAGCACTTCCAACCTAGCTGACCTAAATACTGATAGGATGAAATAATTGGAGTGGACACAGGAAAAATAAATCAAATTCGCTTACACTTAAACATATAAAAGCATTGTAGAGACACAGACCAGGACTAAAGGTGTGATTTATTCCTAACAGAGCCCAGTAAAATTGAAATGCTTAACAATGTATTCCAAACCACCTTCAGAAAAACACAGTGTTTATACATTCTTTCTTGCTAACCAAAATGCATCCTTTTCTGTTAAGGGAAAGAGGGAAAGACAGAACACAGAGACTGATAAGAAAATATCATGGGATTTTTTTACTCTAAGAAGAGGAAACATGTAATTTACATGTGCTAGAAGGTTTTGCATTAAAAATGCACTCTCCTGTGTTGTGGTAACTATCCAACTTTATATAACATCCAGTACATAGAGATCTATGTGTTTATTAGGCAGAAAGAATTTTTCAAACTAGAAAGTGAATTGGGCGAAAGTACTACATAATGAGATTTTAAAACATTCTATATGTGAGCAGATAAATAATTGTGGAAATCCAGGGTGTTTGGGGGTGACTGCAGCCAGTCCTGTTATTCTGAGGATCTGCAAAAGCAAAGTCATTGTTTAACTTGAGAACTGAAAAATACAATGGGACATCCGCACTGACATAAAATACGGAACAGCAGAAAAGTGGAGAAAGAAAGCCCAAGGCCATACTGAGGTCACTGGGTTTCCAGAGAGATTGCAGTCATAAGAATAACCACACCAGAAATGATGCTTGCACTTACAAGGGTGTCCTGGACAGCAGGGTTAAGAATTGGAGACTTTGACCTAGGACCTAGGGTTGTAAACTGAGCTGCTCTAGAGACATTAACTTGATAAATTAGATTCTGAATTCCTACTCTTTTCTTGAAGCCGTGAGAGAGAGACCAAACTCTGATGTTCCTTGGATACAGGGTCCACTGACCCCTCCCTGAGGAGACAGTCTCCATTCTGATCACAGGCTGTCCCCAGGGCACTGAGGCTCCAAAAACAACTTTGGCATTTTAAATGATGTTTAAAATGATTTATACCATTAAACCTCTTTTGATTTGTAAGTCTGAGAAAACATTGAAGAATATAGCATGATGATCTCCATTTGAGTGGTGAATTCTAGGCACCACAAGAGGTTCTTTGAAATCCTTAAACTCAAATGTTTCAATAGGTTGTGTCCAAAAGAATTTACAAGAAAGAAAAACTTAAATTGTTGTATACATTTTGAAAATTACGACTATGCAATCGATAAATGAAGTTGTAAATTCTCTCTTTTGGAGCAAATCAAGATCGATGGTTATTTATGGCACACACCTGTAATCCCATCCACTCAAAAGGCTGAGGCACCAGAGGATCACACTTTCAAGGCCAACCTGGACCGCACAGAGACACTGTCTCAAAATAAAGTTTTAAAAAGGGCTAGAGATACAACTTGTACTAGAGCATTTGCTTTCATGATCAAGGCCCTGGGTTCAAGTCCTAGCACAAAATCCCCACAAAAAACAGCAACAGCAAAAGCCCCAGTGATTATTTGACAAAGACATTGCAAATGACCTGTCCCAAGATTCCCACCTACTGTGATTCATCCAAGCAATAAAATATTATTAAGCATCTATTATAAATATTTGTTGAGCATCTATTATTATACACAAAACAAAAACTGCCTTTCATTTTTCTTCTGAGAAGCATCTCTATTATAAATCTGTGACTGCAACTCAGGGTTTCTCCCTCCTCACATTTAAAGCTCATATTTACATTCATGTTCAGTCTGCTCTGTCTGCAGTGTGTGAATGTGTGGCCCACATTCTTCCTAAGGAGCTCCCATGCTGTGTAAACACCCACGTTTAAAGTGTGCCTATTTCATGTGTCCCTGGAAACTCCTGAAATATACTGTACAATGCCACATAGCTTGCACTTTTATTGTTGTCCATCCTAAATGTAACTGAAATTTAGTAAAAATTCACCACATAGTTCCATGTATAATATAGTATCAGACAAAAAGCCAGATTATATTTTATTGCATGATCATCTCTCAAAAAGGCAACTATTTTTGACACTCATTGTGTACATTTTTCTTCCAAGACAGAGCAAATGATACCTGAAATGCTATAAAAGTGATTCCTGCATCCATTGAAAGAGTATACAGGTTATCAAGTTAAACACCAATACCTGGGTGTTATAAAGGCACAAATGCCCAGCTACCTTCTCTGAAGACCCAGATTTAGTTATTTAGGAGTAGTAAGAACTGGATAACTGATTTTTTCCTCCCTTCTAGTAATATTGATGTACAGCCAGAGGTGAGAAATCAAAATAGGAGCATTCTTAAATTCTATCAAAATTCACCATGGTTGTGTGAAGGAAGATATCAGAACTATGTAGACAGAAGGTCTGAAGGAACACAGAGTTGGAAAGTGTGACACACAGCCATGGATTGGACTCCAGCAGAGCAGACCCATGAGACTACTATAGGGTTTCCTGGTCTGCAGAGAAGTGAAGGAAGTCAGCACCTGTGTTGGATGTGTTTAAAGAAAAATCAAGTGAATGGGTATAGAAAAAAGAGAGATAGAAGAGTGCCCACAGTGAAATCTGAGTGTTCAGTTTCTTTTCTTTCTTTCTTTCTTTCTTTCTTTCTTTCTTTCTTTCTTTCTTTCTTTCTTTCTTTCTTTCTTTCTTTCTTTCTTTCTTTCTTTCTTTCTTGGGCCTACAGGGTCTCACTATGTAGATTGGACTCGTAGTGATTCTCCTGTTTTCAGCCTCCCAAGACCTTGGATTATAGGCATGTGCCATCACATCTAGTTTCAATTGCCATCTCAGTGGGCCCTGGGGCAAGGCTAACAAGGCAGGCCCAGGTTCAAACCTCCTATGTCTGCTTAAGCAGGTGCTTTAATCTACTGAGCTATTTGGCCAGCCTCTAAGTGTTCAGTTTCTTTTGGGTCTGTGTGACCCATCAAATGACAAAATGATAACTCTGCCTGTGTGTGTGTGTGTGTGTGCGTGTGTGTGCGTGTGTGTGCACGTGTGTGCATGTGCACGTGCGTGCGCGTGTGTGCGTGTGTGTGTGTGCGTGTGTGTGTGCATGCAGGTGTGCGTGTGAGCATGTGTGATATGATTGCCACAAGCTGAATCAGCTTGAAAGTTGGGTGATTCTGATTTGGAACTTTTAGGACATGTTCTGGTTCATATAGAAAAAGGATGTTAGTTCTTGCTGCCAGTAAGGACCATGTGTATTCTAATCTTTCTGCACAAATCCTGAGAAAATGTGCTCCTGTCTCCCAGGAAGAAAACTGACATCCAGGAGCAATTGGTTCCAGCCAGCCCTTGTCAACTCCATCACAGTGCTACAAGGGTCTGCGATGGCCACTGTGTGTTGTCTGTGCCTAGGACCAACTTCTTGTTGGGCCTCAGAGGAACAAAGCAGGAGCCCATGATAGTTTTATATCTCATGAAAGCATCTTCATTTATTTTAAAATCATCAAAAGAAGAACTTTAGGTTCAAAAGTGTTAATGTATTCATCTTTATGTCAATGCAGGTATAACATATAAGTCTAATATATTTTTTAACAGAGAAAAGAGTTGACAAAGGCAAAGATACCACAGAAAGCACAAGGTTGGGCGAGTATCCTCAGTTGTGGCCTGCTAGGTGACACTCATGGCCCTATGCAAAGAGCACATGAAAGCCTCCTTTGGTGCGGTGACAGGAGACCCTGAAGGGAAGCGTGGGTGCCACAAGTGGGGCACTCTCTTCCCTGTTCTTGAGAGCTAGCTGAAGGGACCATCAGCCGCTCAGAAGCAGGTGTTTCATCAACCAAACCATGGTTTTCCTCTACTTCTACTCTTTCCTTCTACATTTCTAATCCTTTTATTTACTTCCTTGTAACTCCTTCTACCAGAGACAGCCAACGGAATGATATGAACACTGAAGAAGTCACAGCATTTCTGGGCATGGATTGAGAAATTTCACTTCTCTCATGGCTATCATGAAGACCCTCTTCCCACCCTGTCGTTGGGAAGAGGGTTTTTTTTTTCTTGTTCACCCACAAATATAGTACCAGTGACCTTGAAATATGAGTGTTAGAAACATCATTCCTTATCTTCACACATGTCACTGTCACCAGGTAAGGACCCCACTCCTGTTGCTTTGAATCACACCTTAGTTGGTAAAAGAACCTCCACTGTTAAACCTACCTCAACACAAAGTCAGCGTTATTTATTTATGCTGTTACATGAATCATCTGCACTTTCCCTGATAAGCCCTGCTCTGTGTGTCTTTCATTCCAGCTGACATTTTGCTGCCATTTTCCAGGCTAAGTAACTACTGTGCAATCACTCTGAGCTGATGCATGGTCATTGTTTTGCACAAAATGGATTTTTAAGTCAGTTGAAAGGCTTTCTGAAGAATATAATTTGACAAAGTAAATTTTTGCCCATATAACAGAAATCAGCCAGTGCTGCACGAAATGTATTTTTTAAGATAGCTAAAAGGATTTCTGTAGAGAGTTTGACAAAGTATTTTACTTTTGTGCACAAAGCAAAAATTGATTAGTTTTGAACAAAAAGGATTTCTCAGGGCGCTGAAAGGCTTTTCTCTGGAATTAAATATATTCTCTGGCTTGCAGGATAAGATATTTGAAAGTAGTGTCTTTGAAAAGACAAATCGTTGTCAGTGACATTTTTTTTTTCAAGAACAAGTTAAAAGGATCTACTTAAATGACATTTTCATCCACCCAAACCTGGTTTCGCTCCAGATATCGTACTGTTCAGGGAAGATGACCCATTTTCCAGTGTATGCGGCTTGTTGCATGATTCATTCACTTGTTTGAGCCTGTTCCTAAATTGATGGAATCACTGAGCAGACATTTCACTGAACACTTTTCCCCCTTCAGCTTAACTATAGGAGACAAGAAATCTGAACAAATTGAAGGCCATGGGGTTTTAACTTAAATTGTTCAGCTTTGGGGAAATCTTGCTGACAATTTTCCAATATCTACAGTACCTCTATTTGAGGCAAGAAGGTGATTTGAAAACATGCAACCTATACAAAAACTGACTCTTTTTATTTTTGTGAAGGCATCAGTCTGCTGTCTTGGAAAGTTTTAGACTCCAAATGTGATGACCTAATTTACAGTATAGTGTAAATGTGCTGGATGCTGTGTAAGCCTACACACATGTGTGTGTGTGTGTGTGCGTGTGTGTGTATGTGTGTGTTGTTGTGGGGTAGGGTGCCAGCAAGGATGTGCTATGATTCTGCTATCAACAAAAGATTTGGAGACTGATTCTTTCTAAAATACAAAGGTTGCTTTTAAGTGTAAATATAAAAATAAAAAGATACAGTTTTTTAGCACATACTTTAAACCTTTTCATGATTTATCAATTCCCTTCTGCAAATTTGGGTTTCTTCTTAAAGATTTGGGTTTCTTTTCAAAGCTTGTGCTCCTTTTTAAAGCTCAGTTTATAAGCTTACGACCTTATAAATGCAAGGTCTACTCATTCCTACTCATCAGTCTTGGCTATGTCATTAAATTAAATGTACACCCTACATCTAAATCTTTATTAACAATAAATTGGTGACAATTTAGAAATTACATATCTTTGATAGATTCTAGTTCATACCTACAAATGAAAGACAGTTTTACTTTTAAGAGTTTTGTTATTCACCAAGACTATCTTCATGTTGCACACAAGTCCTTGATTTGTTTATATTAATTAACACAGGAGCAAGAGATAGAACATACGATTTTATTTTTGTCCTCTTTCTGGATCTAAATCAAGGTAATTGAGGTAAACAGACAAGTCTGTAAGACATTCTTTACTATGTTGTTTTTAAAACAAAATATTTAAATAAAGGGGATGAAAACCAGAGGGTCATCAGCTGTGGAACAGATGTCCATCTGCAGGCTCCCATCCATGGCACACTGCACACAGCCTCCCCAGGACCTAGGTAGTAAAGATCAAGCATAACTGTACTTACCAAGTTCTCTGGCCTGCTCTGAAAATAAAACAAAGTGAAACAGAAAGCAATGCATACCTATAGTGCCAGTTCATAGTTACCATAGAGACTAAGAGGTACTGTTTCTTCTCACTGCATCCTAACTACATTGTAGCCAAAGCAAGCTTAAAGGCAGAACATATAGCTCACGGCTAGCCCAAGAAAGCCATTCATTGCAGAAGTCATATTCATGAGGGAGGCAGGAGGATAGATAGATGGCTCCAGCTGGAGAATAACTTGGTACGCAGCTCCTGGGTGCTGGGGTGCTGACAAGACAGCATGAGGACACACAGCTGGCGAAGTCGGCAGGCTTAGCCCCCTGAGGTAGTTGGGAGCCTGATACCAAGTGATCAGGTTCAAATGAACGTTTGACGTTATACTAATTGTGAGGTTGAATCAATGAGTCCAACCCTTCAGATAGAAAAGGCAGAAAATACGCACGCATCTTTAAATGTTTTAAAAGCAGAGGAACTTAAGTGCAGCATGAAAGCAAAATGAGCTCATAAGGGCTAAGAAGAAGCTGAGCACCGATAGAACAGTAAAATGCAACTGTCCACTAGGGACTATTGCTAGTGACAAATGATGGTGTTTCCTTCAGCAAATGGGTTAATATAAAGCATCTGGGTTGCTGAAAACTAGTCAAACACCAGATCTTAACCATCGCTCATGCAGAAGCTGCAATTAATGTTAAGAAAATTACAGAAGGGAAAGCAGGACTTTTTTTTCACAGATTCACAACTGTAAAGCGAAATCTCTCCCCTAAAAGCTTTAGATACTTTACAGGAGCTAGAAGAGGATTCATACTTTTATCAGTTACATGAATTTTTTTTGGGTATAGTATACTGCAATATATGTTTCCATCCTTTAAAGACAGTGACTTATGTTTTCTCAAAAATATAGGTTTATTGTCAGTATAAATTAAAGACAAAAGAGAAGGCGATCCCCACCATCACTAGATGTCACCAACATGTGGGCTGAATCCAACCTGGCTTGATTTTAGAGGGAAAGACACAAATGTGTATTTCCTCTACCTGAATGTGCCAAGTGCTGGTGAGGCCCTGCGATGAAGGCAGCCGAGGCTCAGAGAAGTCACGTAACTATCAGCAGGGGCCTCTGGCCTGGCTCCGTGTGCAGCCACAGCCTCTCTGCCAAGGGCCAGGCTACAGTACAGCAGTTCCACTGCTCACACATGCCAATCTCATGTCTTAGATAAGTGGTTTATTCTTTATTATAAATACACCTCAGCTTGCTCATCAGCAAGGTGGTTGTAGTAATGCCCATCCCATAAGAATATTATTCTGAGAGGATTAAATAAGAAACCGTATACAAAGTACAGGCCCACCTGCCTCACTGGAATGGTGGCATGGTCAGCTCCCCCATTTACTTAATTATGGTTTCACACCAGGATCTGGATCCACAGAGGGGCTTCAGCTGACAGCCAAACACCTGAAGTTGAAAGCACTTAGTGGCAGACACGCAAGCTTATTGCTCTAGATTGGATCACATCCCCTGCTGAGGCATGGGGGAGGGGATGCTGTCTCAGAAAAATTAGAAGTCCAGGCTAGGGAAGTGTTTCCCAAGGTTTTACTGAAGGCAGATGGTATCTACGTATCAGGGATGCCATGATGGTTAAAGAGACACATAGATCATTTTGAAATTCTTGTAATACCAAGAAAGTCCACATAGTAACCATTGGTTAATTTCTCTGACTCAGGCCTAGAATGCTACAGCTAAACATGAAGGAAAAGTCACCATCAGAAGGTACTCTCTAAGCTTCCTGGACATGGTTCTAAGGCTTGGCCAGCTTCCCCCATTTTCAATGCCCATTTGATGTGACTGCAATCATGACAGGGGAAAAACTGCTTCAGAAAAATGCCAAGCCCAGTTTGAAAACCCTTCCATGCCTCTTTGAAGGCATAAGAGTTTTATTTTTTTATTTTTTTAAAGATTGAAGCAGTTATTGGCAACTTCAAGTGCTGATTTTGGGGTCTGGGGACAGCAAGAGTCATTTGATTTCCTACTGCACTGTGATGAGTACCTGTACATGACCATCACTTCCGCATCTCATCTCTTTTTTGGAGCACTTAGCTGAGACACGTTCCCATTTCTAAGGGGCAGCAACCTGCAGGGGCTGGGGTGCAGCTGCTCCTATTAGTACACGTGTTCTTGCCCCCATTTCCCATAGTCCCTGCCACTGTCTTCTTTATTCTACCTATGTCTAAACTGTGATTCTTGAGGCAGAAACTGAGAAGGACTTTAAAAGCCAGGATGCTCACCAGTCGCTGCGCTTGGCTCATCTGCCTACCTAGAGCTGCCTCATCAACTGGACGATCATACAGTTGCTGAAGCAGTGTCAAATCTTACTAGAAAGATCACCAAGGAAATGTGGGGCAGTAACTATTCGACAGAAGCAAGAAAGATTAGAGAAGTATTGACAAAGGAATTGGTTTTTCCTGGAGTCTTGTACACGTTTGCCTAAAACCAATTTGGATGATCATTAGCTAAAACACTTAACATTAGACAGTAAATCATGAACTGAAGTTTTATGAGCTTCCTTCCATAAAACAGACTTTAATACACAATTGAGAGCATTTTCCTCACAATTCATTTACTAAATCCCTTATATAATACACATTGAAGAGAAATAAAAATAGAAAAGTAAGTAAGGTGCTAGAATTTTCATAGTGGTGAGGAGAATGGGCAGGACTATAGGTGGAATTTGCAGCTGACAAAGTAGGAGGACTTGAGGAAAGTTAGATGAGGTAGGGAAGATAGGTAGTCTGAGTTCTGGAGCTTGACGCTGGCAAGGAAAGTGGAAGCAGACCTTCCAGAATGCTCCAGAGAGTAAATTAAGAGAGGCTAGGGTAGATTTTTTTTTTTTTTAAGGAAGAGGGGTGGTGAATGAAGGTAGAAGACAGGAAAAGGAGTGTTGAGGGACTGTCCCACTACAATGTTGTATGGTTAAATTTTTAAACTTCTGCATAAACATATATAATTGTTTATTCCTATTTTTAAAATATATTTTAACTTTTTAAATTTTTTACAATATATTGTAGGGACTTAAAGTTTAACGTATCAATACTTGATGAAAAATACCTGTTCCATGTTAAGCTTAAGATGTTCGATATTCAGACGTGAGGTCAAGCTCAACAGCCTAGGTTATACGGTAATAACAATAAGCTTCTCTTCTGGAGGGTTAGCAACCTAAGTTTGCAGACCAAAAATTAGAGAAAAAGGAGGGTGTAAGGACAGCCATTTTGGCCCTAGCCTTTCAAGGTCAGTGAGGACTCGGGACATAAGAGAACCTGTAATATAACATGTAAATCAATTGTGTCCAAAGTTTTCTGATCAAGGAGATTATGGGGCCAAAGAGGAAAGTGATTAAGGATGTAGACTGTGCCTAAGGAGAGTCACATGGAGAGAAAACATTCTCTCAGGCTTTCACAGGGAGCAAATTTGTCAAGCAATGGCTGTGACTCATCCACATGGCTGACACAGACAAAAGCTCTACAAACTGCAGTACAGGGTCTCAGAATAAATCCTAAGGGGATTTGACGGAACTTTATTAGATACAAAAGCTACAATTCTTGTTACATAGGTCTTGCTTTATCTTGATCTTAACCATCCAGCAGAAAAGTATAAAAATGAAGTACAAAAGGTAAAGCCATATTACTATGCTGAGCTGTAAAAGACTCAAGTCAACAACTTCTAACAGTGCTAGCCATATGGAAAACCCAATACTATTATGGACTACTGGACTCTATTAGAATATTTTGCTGAATTCACATACCTATAATATTTAAATGACAAAACTAAAGAAAAAGGGGGGTATGCAATTGAATGACCATTTTGTATCTGTAGATTCAAAATAGTTAAGATATATATACTGCTACATTCTCTTGATTCATTGAATAGAGGGATCTGTTCTAATAATGTTTGTAAATAGAATATCATGTCTGCATCTTGTACAACAAATAATCACTAAGAAAACAATATGCAATGTGGTAAGTATTGAAACTATCCTACTAATTTGATTTGAAACTGTCTCATTGCTATTTGTTTTTCAATAAAATTATGGGAAAAAAAGAGAGAGAGAGGCTAGACTCTGCTGGGATTAGTGACAGAATGATACCTTTGTGTATTTTAAAGAGGCATAAAGGAAAGGGTTCCGCTGATCAAAGAAAGGCCAGCTCACCAAGTCCAGCAGGGGAGAGGGTGTGGAGTGCGGTCTCGTAGGCCTGCTTAGACCCGCACTTAGCCCCCGCTGTCTTATTTGCTCTCTGGCTCCACAGTACCCATCATTCTCTAATGTTCAACACCACCAGCAAATGACTTCCTCTTACAGATCACATTTAAATTAACCATATTTAATAGCCAGCATGTTTCTGTTTGTTCTAATGGCATTGGTCAAAGCCCAGAATCCATCATGCTATTTTCTCCTGACATGTGCATCTCTCTGAGGCCACCTGGACATCTCCTTAGGCCAGAGGTCTGCTTTCCCTCTGTGACCCACAGCGATCTTGCCACAAGTACTTTTTTGTACTTACAAAATGTGTGAGAAGTTCTTAAATGTCTGTTATGCCAGCTTTTGTTCACTGTATGTGGATATAAGAATATAGTGGGTTTAATAATATGACAGAGAGAGAACAAGAGCAAGTGTGAGAGAGACTGTCACTGTGACTTGGTTTGGAAAATGTTCTCTGAAGCTATAATTAAATTTAGGGTCTCTAGATGGTATTGTCTTAAATTATTTGATTGATGCTAAAGTCAGTGACATGTGCTTAGAAAGAAGAAAAGAAGTCTCTCAGTGGGGGTGGCTGTGTGAAGGCCCAGCAGAGAGCAGTGCAGTTCACCACAAGTCTACAGAATAAGCCAGAGGAGACAAGGAGCCTTCTGCGCAAGCCTGGAGTGAAATGTGCGCCTGTCTCCATCCTTAGTTCTGAACTCTGGCCTCTATCCCAAGGCAGAGTCATAAGCCCCTTAGTTTGTGTTACTTTGACTTTGTAGTCCTGAGAAGTGAGTCTGATGTGAAGTGACTACAAGCCAAAGGAAAAATGTCAGCTCCCTGAAAATAAGTGAAGTAAAATCTAATGTCTTAGTCAGACCAGCATGGGCCATCTCTGTAGTAATTAAAACCTGGGATGTGCCCTGCCTTCTTCCCAAAACTGACAGGAATATGGAAGTGGTACCCAGCACAGCATGCTGAGTCGGCTCTTTGGGCTCTCAGAGGCATGGAGCAGCACTGTTGCTCTGGTGCTGGGGGCAAAGCATCCTCCAACACCTGGCCCTGCACGGGCCCGGGGAGCTCCCTTCCCATTGCTTCTGCCGAGGGAAGTTCACACCCACAGAAACAGACATCACAGAGTTCTTGATGCCTTTCTTTTCTGGAAAGAACTCTCATTCTCCCAGCCCCACTCTGATGCTATGAGTTTTCCACTGGCGCTAATGTTCAGCTTGCAAACACATTTTTGAAAAACATGTCATTTAAAACACCATGCCACTGCTTGTGTACTGCTAAATGGAAGGGAAAGAAGAAGGCCAAATAGAGGAGATGCAATTGGTACTGCTTTTAAAAGAATGGTTTAAAAATAGAGACTAAATAATGAGGATAGGAGGACAAAGGAATAGAACACTGACAATGGCACTCCTAGATGGTGAAGTCATTGACTACATTTTGCAACTGTTCTATTTTTGTATTTTAAACTGATAGCAATTTCTTTCCTAGATAAAAAAAATTGCATATTTTCAAATATAAAAACAGAGTGAAGAAACAAAAGGGACCCATCTTGAGTACTCAGAGGCCAAGAAGAGCCTTAGTTTAGGAAGGGAGCACTCACATGGGCTGCCTTTGCTGAGTCTGGATACACAGATTTGTTATGGCGTGTGTCCAGTGTGTGACAGTTGTGTACAGCGTGTCATCTGAGCACATGTGGAAATGAAGAAATGCAGCGCAGGTCTGGCTGTGGAGTGAGTCAATCCTGCATTAGAATCCTAAGCCACCAGGTGTGGTGACACATGCCTGTCGTCCCAGAAGTAGAAGGTTGACACAGGAGGATCATCTCGAGTTCATGCCAGTGTGGACTCTTAGTGAGTTCAAAGTCAATTTCTTCCTCTATAAAATGGGAGAACAACAAAATAGTTGTTCTCTCTGCAAAAGTGTTACTAAAAAATTTAATAAGATATTGTATAAGAATCACTTAATATAACATCTAAGATGTAGGATTATAAATATATCGAATATGAGCTTATAGTTTACCAAGAGTTTAGACTGTTAGAAAAAATGTAATGCTTGTAATACTAAATAATGTAATACTAAATACAGTTCCGCTTGCCTGTATTTAGTAATCTAAACAACTGCTTTGAAGATAACAATATATAACAGCCATTGTTCATCTATCATCTTGTTGTAAAATTCTGAATTGTTTTTATTTTTATTTTTTTATTCTCTAATTTTAATTGATATTCCCTCATAAAATATAAATATATAGTATCAATTAAAATTAAAAAAGAAAAAGGAAATATAAAATAGTGTCAATTACATTAGAGAATAAAATGGTAAAAATACAAACAATTCAAGGTAACTGATCAGAAGTTAGCCTAATTATTTCAGAGTAATTCACTTGACTAACTGAATTATAGTACAGTTTCAATAATTAAAACTGTTTTACATTGTTATTTTCCTAGTGCTAGTGGTTATCCATAGTACAAGAAGCAGACTATGGATATCCTGTCCAAACACTATTGGTGCAAAGCTTGTTTCTCATAGAATTACATGAAAGTACTGCATATTTATTCTAACTGTACTGTTTATACAAACACAGAATGGTCCTTCATCTCTATCCCCCCCTTTTTTTTTGTTTAGTCCGGGTATTCTATTGTCATTCAATTATTATAGGTGCTTGAATTCAGCAAAACAATCCAACAGTCCAGCAGTGTGCAACAGTAGTGGGTTATCCGAAGAAGTTATTGACTAGAACCATTTACAGCTCAGCTTATTATTATGGCCTTATTTTATATACATCTTTTTTATACGTTTCTGCTGAATGGTTAAGACTGAGATAAAGCAAGACTTATATAACAAAAAATGTAACTTTTGTATCTGATGAGGTCAGTCAAGTTCCCTCAGGGTTTATCTTGTAACCCTGTAACTCACTTTGTACATCCCTTGTCAGTGTCAGCCATGTGGATGAGTCACGGCCATTGCTTGACCAGTTTGCTCTCTGTGAAAGCCTGAGAGAAAGTTTTCTCTCCTTGTAACTCTCCTTAGGAACACTATAGATTATTGATCACATTACTCTGTGGCTCCATAATCTCCTTGATCACAAAATTTGGGGCACAACTCAGTTCCACGATGTTACAGTACAGGTTCTCCCACGTTCTGAGTCTTCACTGATCTCGCAGCCCTTCAATTTCTCCAGTATTTGACCTGCAAACATAGGTTGTTAACAGTCTAGAAGAGAAACTTATTATTACCCTGCAATATATGCAGTTCAATTCCATTTAGTTGCTGTTATACCTTTCTATCTGTCTCAATTCCATTTTGTTATTGTTATATCTTTCTATTTGTATTTCTTCTACTGATTTCTTAAACTAAGGAGACTGTACAATATTTGTATATGTGTGTCTCATTTATTTCACTTATAAGTATGTTCAAGTGGCATCCACTTCAATATAAATGCTTCAAGTTTATCACTCTTTATAACTGAGTAATACTCCATTGTATAAAAATGTCACATCTTTTTCAACCATTCCTCATGGCATCTTCAAGGGTTCCAAGATTTTACAATCACAAATTGTGCTGCCATAAACATAGGTACACTTATATCACTATGATATAATGTTTTCAAGTTCTTCCAGGAAAATTCACAGCAGGGCAATAGCTGGCTTGAATGGCATTTCCAGTCCTAGCTTTGTGAGGAGTCTCCAGGCTGATCTCCACAATGACTGTACCAGTCTACAGTCCCACCAGCACTGGAGAAGTGTTCCCTTTTTCCCACAACCTCTCCAACATTTGTTGTTGGTTGATTTCCTTATGATAGCCATTCTTTCTGGAGTGGGATGGTATCTCAGTGTTGACTTAACTTGCATTTCATGGATGGCTAGTGATGTGGAGCATTTTTTCAAACATTATTCACTTCTTTAATTTCATCCTCTGAGGAGTATATAATTCATCTCAGATGCCCATTTCTGGATTGAGTCTTTAAACCTGAGGGCCCTAATGTATCTTAGTTCTTTATAAGTTCTAGAGAGCAGAACTTTGTCTCAGTGCTTATTAGTTAAGATTTGTTCAAAATTTGTGGGTTTTCTTTTCACTTTGTTGATAATCTCTTTTGATGTGCAAAAATTTCACAATAAGTGTTGGTCCCAGTTGTTAGTTCTTTCAAGTGTTTGCTGTGTGAATACGTGTTTGTTCATCAACTCTTTGCCTACCCCTATGTCTTTAAGAGTTTCTCCTACATTCTTTTCTGAGTGGTTCTCTTTTAATGTTTAGATCATTAATCCATTTTGACTTTAGCTTAGTGCATGGCGATCAACCTGGGACAAGTTTTAGTTCTTGGCATATAGGAAGCCAGGTTTTCCAAAACCATTTCTTAAAGAGGCTTTCTTCCAGGAAGTGTTTTGGCCCCTTTGTCAAAGATGTGTTCCTAGAGGCCTCTGAATCTTCTAATCTGTTCCATTGATCCTCAGGTCTATTTCGTTGCCAATACCATGTTGATTTTTATCAAGCAGCTTTGTAGTATAATTTCAAGTCAGAAATTGTGATGACTCCTGTCTTGTCTTTGTTGGCCATGATTGCTGTTGAAATTCTATGTATTTTCTGGTTCCAAATAAATTTTAGGAACAATTTCTCTTGGTTTGGGAGGTATGTTGGTGGTAGTTTGATAGGGATTACATTGAAGGTGTACAATGATTTTGGGAATATGCCCATCTTTACTATGTTGGTTCTTCCTATCCAGGAGCAAGGAATAGCTTTCCACTTTCTGACATCCTCTATGATCACTTTTCTTAGGGTACTGTAATTTTCTGTGAAAAGATGTTTGACTCCTTTGGTTAAGTGAAGTCCAAGGTATTTCACTTTCCACAGTGCTATTGTAAAAGGTATTGTTTCTATAGTTTCACTCTCAATGTGTTTGTTATCTGTGTAGAGGAATGCAATTGATTTTAGAGTATTGAGTTTGTACCCAGCTAGGCTACTGAATTTGTGTATGAATTCTAGCAGCTTCTTGGTGGAGTTTTTTGGGTCTTCCAAGTAAAGTATCATGTGATCTGCAAATAGTGACAATTTAACTTCTTTAGCTAGTCTTATTTCTTTTATTTCTATCTCTTGTCTAATGTCTGTTTCTAATGATTCCAAAATGATTTTGAATAGGAGGGGTGATAGAGGACATCCTAGTCTTATACCTGATGTAAGAGTAAAAGATTTCAGTTTTTCCCCATTTAGAATTATATTAGCCATTGGGTTGTCGTAGATGGCTTTTATCAAATTGAAGTCTACTTCAATAAAATGGCCTACTATTCCATTTCTTTTTGTAAGACTTTGAACATGAATGAAAGCTTTTACTGCATCAATGGAGATGATCGTGTTGTTTTTAGATTTCAGTCTATTAATATGTTTTATTACATTTATAGATGTTTGAATATTGAACCATCCTTGCATCCCTGGAATGAATCCTACCTCTTCATGCTGTATGATCTTTTTGGTGATTTGCTGTATTCTATTTGCTAGTATTTTATTGAGGATTTTTGCATCTATGTTCATGAGTGAGATTGGCCTGTAGTTCTCCTTTTTAGTTTGTCTTTCCTTGGTTTTGGAATCAGTATGCTTGCCTCCAGAAATGATTTTGGTAGGACTGCTTCCTTTTCAATTTCCTTGAAGAGTTTGAGGAGTGTAGGGATTATATCATCTATAAATTTCTTGTAGAATTCAGCTGTGAATCCAACAGGACCCGAACTTTACTTTGTCAGAAGGCTTTTAATTACGTATTATATTTCACTGGCTGTTACTGGGAGTTGTTTTTTCTTCTTGATTCAGTTTTGGTAATTTTACCTTTCGAGGAATCTGTCCATTTCTTCTGTGTCTTCTATTCTGTGAGGGTAAAGATTCTCAATGTAGCTATTGATAATCTCCTCAATTTCCACTGGGTCTGTGGTGATTTTACCCTTTTCATTCCTTATTACTTGTATTTGCTTTTTCTTTCCTTGTTTTGATGAGGTTAGCAAGAGGCTTATCAATTTTATTTAGTCTTTCAAAGAACCAACTTTTTGATTCATTGAACTGTTTTATTCATCTTAATTCAATGAATTTCTGCTCTAATCTTTATGAATTCTTCCCATTTTGGGGCTCTGGGTTTGGTATGCTCTTCCTTTTCTAGGTTTCAGAGGTGCAGTATTAGAGTGTTTATTTGTTCCTGTTCTGTTTTCCCAATGTGTGAGTTCATAGCTATGATTTTTCCCTCTGATAACTGCTTTCATCGTATCTCATAGATTCTGATAAGTTGTGGTTGAATTTTCATTGAATTGTAGATATTGTTGCACTTCTTGTTTAATTTCATCTGTGACCCATTTATTGCTGAGTAGGGTGTTGTTTAATTTCCATGAATTTTTCAGGTTTTGCTGATTTCTTTTGTCATTTATTTCCAGTTTCAGTGCACTGTGGTCAGATAGTGCATACAAAAGAAATAAAAAGAATACAGACAGAAGTAATGCCACTAACCAATATTGGTGGCCATCTTCATTTCATTTGATCCTTCTTGGTTTGAAATTGAGACTGTATGAGGACAGAATTGCTACCTCTGCTTTTTTCTGAGGTGCTGGGGCCTGTAGTATTGTTTTCGTCCTTTAACTTTAAGCCTATGAATTTCTTTTTCAGTTAAGTGTGTTTCTTGTGTATAGAATATTGTTGGGTTTTATTTCCTAATCCACTGTGCCAGTCTATTTCTTTTAATTGGTGAACTGAGTCCATTTATATTGATGGTTATAATTGAAGTGTGTTGACTTATGATTGTCATGTTATTTACCTGCTGTTGGTTACTCCTTTTTATTTAATTGCCCAATATAGTGGGTTCCTTCTGTTCTCATTCATGGAGTTCTGGTCATTATGGTCCCTCTCCAGAACATCTTTCAGTAGCCTGTGTAGGGATGGCTTTGTCATCATGAAATTCTTTAGTTGTTCTTTGTCATGGAATTATTTCACTTCTCCATCAAACTTGAAAGACAGTTTTGCAGGGTATAATAGTTTGAGCTGGAATTTGTTTTCATGGAGGACTTGAAGTACTCTGCTCCATGCTCTCCTTGCCTTCATGGTTTGTGGAGAGAATTCAGCTGCAATTCTGATGGATTTTCCTTTGAATGTGATCTGCTTCTTTTCTCTAGCAGCTTACTGTATATTTTTCTTGTTCTGGATTTCTGGGATCTTGACTATGATCTGTCTTGGTATGTTTTTAGTTGTGTTGATGTTATTTGGTGTTCTGTATGCTTCAGTTTTCTGAATGTTAGATTGTTTCCTCATATTTGGGAAGTTTTTTGCTATTACTTCTGCCTATATTCTTTTTATTTCTTTTGTATTGACTCCTTCTTTCTCATCGATGCCTATTAATCTCACATTGTTCAGCTTGGCATCATCTTGCATGTGATGGATTATTTTCCTACATCCTCATTGTTTATAAGGGTCTTTTCTCACCTTTCACTAGCTGCACCAGCATCTTCAAGATCTAAAACTGTCTTTGCTTTCATTCAAATGGTTTTGTAGACTCATGATTGAGATTTTAAGTTCTTCTATATCTCTTTGACTCTGCTTCATGTGATCTATTTCTTTCCTGTATTGATCTTTCAAGGAGTCCATCACATTTCTAATCTCCTCTTTTTTGTCAATGTTTTCTTTGGAGGTAGTAAAATCTCTTTTACTGCAGAGATTTTTGTAAATCAGTTTTCTCCATATATTTCTGTATTTTATTCTTTACTTTAGATGTTACGATTTCAAACATTTCAGAAATTATTTCTGCTCTCAGTTCCTCTTTACCTTTCTGCTGTTGTTTCTTTGCTTGTGATTCTGTCAATTCATACATTTCAGCTGAAACAGTGTTCTCTGCACTTGTTCTGGGTGGGCATTGGGTTTCTCCCATACATTTCAGATGCTATGTATTCAAAATTTAATTTTTCTATTTCAGGTGTTAATTCTGGTCTGAGTTCCTCTATACCTTTCTGATGTTGTTTCTATGCTTCAGCCTCTGTTAATTCATTTATTTCAGCTGACCTAGTGTCCTCTGCATTTATCATGGGTGGACTCAAGGCCTGAGATTGCATTTTGCTCCTTGTCTTTGTCATTTTGTATAGCACTGACCTCTGGCCTTGGTGTAGTACTTTGCTGCAGTTAATACCTTAGCACATAATGAGATTTGTGTGCAAATCTATTAAGTTTGAGTTTATCCTGTTATGCCTGGCCTGTGGTGTTCAGCTGCTTTTTGCTGCAGCCCTTCTGGCACAACTGTGAGTCTGTGGTTCCTTCTTTTGTGCCTCTGGCCCGGGGAGCACCCAGGAGTGCTGATGCTCTCCCATACATTCACTGGGCCATGCTGAGCTAGATCCGAGGCCAGAAGATTCACAAATGTTCTCACTTGCTCAGCAGGCTTGGTGGCTGGGGCTCCAAGGAGCTGCAGGGGTCGTGGGGTTGCAGTAGGGAGTCTCACTCATGAGGTTGCCCGAGTTCTGCTCTCTGGGTCTCTCACCAGCAGCGCAGGGAAATCGGCAGATCTCTCACACACTCACTTGCCAGGTTGGGGTGGATCCTCTTGGGAACAATTTGTGTTCAGGTAAGGAGCGAGTTGCCTGAACCCAACCAGGACTCAGATGATTAATTGATGCAAAAGTGGCAAATCTATAAGTGGGCTGGGTGAATTTGTGATGCTTGCTTTAATATTACTTGCGAAGACTGGATGAGCTGAAATCATAAAAGCTTTATGATGTCATTCATTTTATTTTTATAAAGTTGAGAGAATCTACATCCCTTAATCATTCATGAATGAATGATTCTCTTTTCTTTTACCAGTTCATGGAATTTTGAGGTACAGGAAAGCTGTACCTTACAGAAAGATGGTGACACCATGAAATTACATTTGTGCCTTTTGGGAAGAGGCATCCTCATATAGCAAAACAGCAAACGTTGAAGGAAGAATGTGAAAAATAAAACGTTGAGGAATAAGATGAGGAATCATACCTTTCTAGCTCTTCAGACAAGAAGACCTCAGGACGAACTCTTCTTACTGCCTCAGATTAGGGGATCTGTGCTGACTTTCCCCCTGTAATCTAGCTCTGTGGTTTAGAGTTAAAGGAACTCAGAGAAGAGAAATGCCAGTGAGACAGGGAAATAAGCATTGTGTTCCCAGGTGAATCTTTAAATCCAAACACATGCAAACTCAGTCGCATCCTGAGAACCAGTGATAAAGTTCATGGATGCACCTGACACAAATCCCTGGAATCTGAGATAAGATCTAGACACACAGAGGTGGCATGTCTGTTAAGTCACAGAGACTTGCATCTGTTTCTCTCTTGAAATGGATCAAAGAAAGCAGTTTTTCCAATCTGGGCTTAGGTAGACTACTCTATCTTCTGCCTAAGAAGGATGTGATGACAAAGGTCACCACACTAGGATTCAAAGCTCTTAGAAGTACCATAAGTTATCCCAGAGAGTATAGGAAGTCTAGTAAAGTGATCAGTAAAGTAAGTTTCCATAAACTATGCAGGTGGTTTTCAGATGAAATTAAAGAAGACACTTCTCAGAGAAGGGTATTAGTATAGTCTATGGCCAAACCACCCTGAACATGCCTGATCTTGTCTGATCTCAGAAGCTAAGCAGGGTCAGTCCTGGTTAGTACTTGGATGGAAGTTTTTGATACTATAACAATATTCCAGACTAGTTTATTTATAATTAACAGAAATTTACTTGGCATGGCATTGTAGACTGAGAAGTCCAAGGTCAAGGAGTTGCATCTAGTGAGAGCCTCATAGTTTTATCATAAATGTAGAAAGTGTCCCACAGAGGTGGCGGAGAGTCGGGGAGAGAGACACAGACTTGTTTCCATCCATTAGGGCATCATGCTCATATTCTAATCACCTCTTAAAGATCGCACCTCTCAGGCTGGAGAAGATAGTTCAGTGGTCTAAGCCCCAGCCTGGCATGCATAAGGACCAGGGTTCAATCCCTGGTACCATATGCCAAGGGGGTCCAGAGTGTGGTGACACACACCTGTAATCCCACTCCTGGGGAGGCTGAGATAGGAGGATCACTATGAGACTGAGCTGTGCAGTGAAATCCTGTACCACATAAATAAATAAACTCCTGCCTCTTAGCACAGTGAGACCAACACTAACTTGCACCACAGTTTCCTGTACCTGCTTTCCAACCAGCCTGCAACACTGAAAAAAGAGAGAAGGGGGTGAGAAGGGGAGTCAGTTGAAGTCATAGACCTCACGGTTTATTTCCCAGCACTCTGAGAGGTTAGGGCAGGCAAGTGGAGCCTGGGAACTACCAACTCAGTAAGATCTTGTCTACACGTAAATGGGCAGGGAATATAGTTCAATCTGAAGGTCCTGGGTCCAAACTCTAGTACTGCAAAAAAGAAAAACGTAAAGGAGAAAAACAGTAATGTTCTCTCGAGTGTTAAGTTACCTGGGGCACTCCACCTAACATTCCCCTTCTCTCCTTTTGAAGCATCACCTCCTCTTTATTATATTTCATAATTCCATACATAAGTAAATCAGTTTCTGGATTTTTTTATTTTGTCTCTTTCATTTGTCTACCTACTTTGTGTGCACTATCTCTTCCGATTATTGCATCCTTATGATTTATTCAGATTCTCAACTTCACTTAAGTGAATTCTGGTCATTCATATTTTTCCAGAAAATCACTCATTTAATTCTAGAATTTTATGTTTGTAGGCCATTGTGATATAGCTATAAAATTTCCTCTGCCTTTATCTTTGTATTGTGTATCTATCTCCCTGTCCCCTTAATTATACAGACCAAGAGTATTATTACACTAATGAGCTTATAAAAATTCTTAGATTTACCTTTTTTCCTAAATGTGCCTTTTTCTCTTTCTCCTAATTAATTTTTAAATCTCTTCTACTTTTAGTACTTGTAGTTAATATTTATAGTCACTATTTCTGTTGCGTTTGCTTTTACTCATTATTCTCTTTTTTGACAAATAACTATCACATTATTTAACTTTTTTTTCTTTTTTTGCCACTTTCTTTTTTATTTTAAAGAGAATAAAAAATAAAAACATTAAAATGATACAGAATTTTAAAACAAGAGGATAGGAAATCAGCAATGGTTGTTACATGGCATTTTGTTATCTTCAAAGAAGTAGTTCAGATTACCAGATATAAGCATCCAAAATTGGTAAAAAAAATAATTAAGTATTAACTGTTCCTTTCAATAAACCAATAGAAATCAGTAGTATGCTATCCTAGCTATCAGATATGCACCTATGTTTTTCCCTTCCATCTTTTTTTTCTCCTTGCCTTCATCCCAGTTGCTACTCATGAGAGAAATAAATCAGACCCATGTGTGTATTGTGTTCCTAGTGTGAGAAACTGAACGAATAAACAGAATCTGACAAGCATAGTAGATATTTATGCATTATTCTTGGGCTTATTTGAATGTTCCTGCTGTCTGATTTCTTGAGTTTTTAGTTCATTTTTATTTTTGTGTAATAATAAAAGACCATATTGATATGAACATTTTAAAATGATGATTTTGTATCTCAGGACTTTGTATGTATGGTCTTCATATTTTTTCTAAATAATTCTCAGTATCAATCTACTCAGCCTATCATCAGTGCTTAGGAAAGCACTGGAGAATGTAATAGGAGTTCCCTTGTCCCTGTTGAATGGTTGGTTTTTATGAAGCCTTCTTTAGAACTTGAATTAAAAAATTACTTTTATTTGTTGGGCATGAAGTTTTAAATATTGCTGGAAAATTAATATGCTATGAATTGTTCCATTTAAAGCCTCTATATCTTGGGGATTCAGATAGGGTCTCACTATGTGGCACAGCTGATCCCCCTGACTCAGGCTCTGAAGTGCTGGGGTTACAACTTGAACCACCATGCTCAATTTCATCTGTTTCTTAAGTCTCTCAATGACTAGTAATAGCACATTAAATTTTCTTTGTACAGTACTAGGGTTTCTCTCACTTTAGTAAAAGGTACTTAAATTCTCAAATTAAAAGGAGCAAACCACAACTAGATAACACTGTGTTATTTTGGTCAAGGAAATATTTCCAAAATCAAGACATCCACACTCTCCAACCCCTTCTGAGGCAAGTGTTCTTAGGCTATTTCATTCTAATGTCCCTGCAACTCTTCTTTTCCATAACAGCCCTGGTGCAAAGGGGACAGAAGGCAAGGAGCCCGCGAAGTAGCCTGGCATGCCAGATTCCACACTGAACACCCACCACTACTCCAGCTGACCAAACTGAGTCACAAGTCCTAGACATGGCAGAGAGAGCAAACAAAGGACAAGAGCTGCCACGTCTGGAAGACTGGGAAGAAGCCGGGGGCCTTGGGAGGCAAGAGGCCAAAACAACTGGTCAGGTAAGGAGGTGAATAAAGGAGATGGAACTGACAGCAGGAAAATAAAATATGATGTTCTTACATTTGAAGAAGAGAGAAAACACAAGGAACAAGCAGAACAGAATGAAGTTGAAGGGCACAGATGCCCTCCGTACTGTCAAGAATTTTGTTTGCCACTCTAGTTGCTGGGCGTGGCACTATACACCTGCAGTCCCAGCCTTCTGAAGAGCAGGGAGACTGCTGAGTTTGAGGCTCCAGTGAGTTCAAGATCAGACTGAACAAAATATAGTGAGACTCTCTCTAAAAAAAGAAAAAAGTCATTCTGGTATGTTCTAGCTTCCATGTTGTGGTTCCCAGTAAGTCTGTAATTCTTAGCTTTTTTTTTTTTTTTTTTTTTTTTTTTTTTTTTTTTTTTTTTTTTTTTTTTTTTTGTATTTAGTACAGGGTCTACAGGGTCTCACTGCATAGATTGGACTCATACTGATCCTCCTGTTTGTAGCCTCCCACACGCTGGGATTACAGGCATGTGCCACCACACCCAGTCTCAATTGCCACCTCAGAGTGCCCTGGGGATGCGGGTGGCACAGCACACCAGAGAAATATCTCTTAGAGTTACTGAGATTTTGTAGCCCAAAAGCAGCTGTAAACAATAGGTAAATGAATGAGCATGACTGAATACAACTATGGACACTGAGTTAGAACTTCTCTATTTTTTCTTTAGACGGCTTCACCGTGCAGTTCAAGCTTACCTTGAACTCACTATGCAGCCTCGTGACATTCCTCCCCAGCCTCCTAAATCCTGGGATTATAGGTATGCACCACCATGCCTGGCCTGTTTAACTTTTATATGCCATAAAGTATCTTACTTTTCAGCCATTTAAAAATGTAAAGGCCTTTCAGTTGGGACAGGTTAGGCTTTCCTAACAACCAGAGTAAAGCAGACACATTAGCAATTGTGTTCTTATCTCACATGTAAAATTTTCAAGTATTTATAAAATAAGTTGTATGGCCATATAATAAAAAAAATACTCAGCAATGAAAGAATAAACTTGATTCATGCAACAAAAAAAAAAAGAATTTTCTTTGCTTGTTTGTTTGCGGACAAGGTTCAGTGAAGTTAGATTTACTTTGCAATGTGACTTTCATCTGCAGAGCTTGATGTCCTATTCCTTGTCTCTAAGATAAGTCACCAACACTGGGATATCGAAGTTATTTTCCTTTCCTTGTAACCACAAATAACCAACCTATTAAAATTTCTTGTGTCAGTGTAGGTGGTACTGTGCTAATTTCACGTGATATTTTCTAAGAGCCGTACAAGCTACTTTCCCTCTCCTGTTGAGCATCTAGTGCTACTTTCCCTCTCCTGTGTGCACCACATAATTGATAACTCCTTTACTCCAGAACTGTTAACATTCCCTGAAATCATCAGTATAAATACTTTATTAATAATTTGTATTTATAGAACATCTGCCTCCCAAAGAGCTCAGAGCTGTTTACAAACATCATCTCATTAATCCTGATAGAAACTCTTTTCTTTTATGAGGTATAAATGTGTAATAGCTAATGGGTACTGTCATCTTCATTTGACTCATGGGAAAACTGAAACCCAAAGAAGAGTTACTATTTCAAGGTCAATCAGTAATCTTGGAAAAGCACAGAAATACAATCCAGAATTTCTGCCTCCTCGTTCTTTATGTTTCCCCCTTGAAGCCTCTCTTTCAGAGCACATGCATTCATTACTATGCGTGAGAATAAATTTTTAATAATACTTCCTCTACTGAAGCTAAAAAAATCCCATAAGCTCAACTATGATAATTTAGTGGACTCTCACTTAGTGTTTCAAGAGATTTGCACCGCAATGAGAGTCATGAAGAAAGATTAAATTGTAAACCTAGATGGCATTTTTGCTGAAATATTTAATTTAGTAAAGCAGTTTCTTGCTAGAATGTGAATGTATTCCTTGTCTATATTGAAGTAGAAGATACAACTTCCAGACAATAAAAATATGAGACTAGTCAGTATTTTCAAGAAGGATGGAAGCCACGCACTTCTTTCAATAATGTGTACTGAATGACAGTATGTGCTGGCCACCGGCCTGACAACATCGCTCTGATCCTGTGAGACTGACGTTATTTTACTGATGAAGAAACCAAGAATCAATTTAAAATGGAGTACATGGCCAGGCTGGGTTGGGATCCTCCGTCTGTGGTTCTCTCCCTTGTGCTAGCGCCACCCGTCCACACAACAGGGGTGCTTGCTGCCATCCCTCTTTCTGCTTGGGTCGAGCTGTCCCAGAACCCCAGAGCAAGCTTACTCTTGCCTGGTACAACCACTATAGCTTATGCTTTACGTGAGTTATAAGCGAACTTAAAGAAGGTTATTAAACAGTAGACTTTGATGTAAAAGTCTGTAATGCTATTTGCAAGCCAGGATGCCAAAATATAACCTAGCTGCCTGAAAGAACCTAGCATTAAGACAAGTCTGTACTAACATGGTAGAATCAGAATAATCATAAAAATGGAAACTTTTCCAACTGATTCCTTGCCAATGATAAAGTAAGTCAAGGTGCAAAATGTACAGTGCCCACACAAATCCATATGAAAAATTCCACACTAAATCTATGATAAATTTATGAGCGCAGAGTATTTATAAATGGAAAAGAACAATATCCTGTGATACAAGAGCCAACTAAATTAAACAAGTCAAAATGGAAGCAAGGACCTGAACATGGAGTAAGATAGTACCACTATCCCATAAGTGGCACATGTCTTAACAGCTTACGAATAGCACCACAGACTTCAACATAAAAGTCTCCATTCCTTTCCTTCTGCTTTGCTTTTCCCTTTCTTATAATCTTCATGGTACTAGCTGCTTATTCCTGGTCTTGATAAGAGGACCATGAAGCCAAGAAAACAGGTTTGATTTCCCAGGGCCAAAGACAATTTTGAGATCGTAGAGGTCCACCACACGTCTAAAACTCATGCAGGGCACCACATGTAACTGACCACATGGCCTGAAGGAGTTCCCATGTCTTACCCACCTGTGAAATGAGAGAATAGCAATGGGCATAATATTACTGTTGCCTTTAAGTACTTTCTTTCTCCTTTAAATGCTGTCTTTTTGCCTTTGATAATAAAGTATTTCAAACATAGAGAACAGCACGGCATAATAAACTAGAGAGCCATATCTAGGTTACATAACCAACACTCTTTTTATATAACCATCATTCTGATATAATAAATGTATTCATTGTAAGGACTATAGCCATTTGTCTTGGAAATTAAAATGTCACTAATGTAAGCCTTCACCGCTCACCATCATATCTGAGCCTTTCTTTCCTCCTTCAAATTAACCATTGTCCCTATGTCTTAACAGCAATATTTTCATAATTTTATTCCTCTTACATAAAGAAAATGTAGTCTTGTACAGTCCCAAAACCCACAGTTGTGTCTGACATATCCTTCTGCCTGTTTTTTTGACTCAGCATGTTTAATTTTGCTATCATATCCATGGCATAAAGTTAACAGTTTAGCTAATTTAAAAGTACAGTCTACTGGCATTAATAGATTCCCCTAATTGTGTAATCATCACCAGAGTCTGTCTCATAGATTTTCTGTTTATTTCAAACCAAAATGCCTACCACTTAAACAGCTAGTCCTGCTTCTCCCCTCCACTTCCTGAGAACCACCACTCCACCGTCTGCGCTTAAAAATTCAACTATTCTCAATATTCTTAGCAGACAAATCATGCATTACTTTTCTTTCTATGATTGGCTTACTTTAATACAGTGTATTCAAATTTCATTTATTTTAAAAGGTGTATTACACTGTAGCATGTGTGTATTCTACATGCTGTTCATCCACTTATCTACCTATTGATATCTGAGTGGCTTCCTCTTGTCATATTTTACTGTGAAAGGGATGGCTTTCCTAATTTCTCTCTCAGTGTGTTTGTGGTTTGTGTACAGAAATGCTGTTGATTTTTGAGTGTTGACTTTGTATCCTGCTATGCTACTGAATTTGGTTGTTAAATCTATGGTGCAGATTTTGGGGTCTTCTATGTAGAATACCATGTCATCTGCAAATAATGATAATTTCACTTCCTCCTTTCCAAGCTTTATTCCTTTTATTACTCTCTCTGATCTAATTGCTTTAGCTAATTTGATTATGGTGAATAATGCTGCCATGAACATGGGTCTAGACATATCTATGTAAACTACAGCTTGAACTTCTAGGGAGTACTTACAACTTCTATATCCTGGTGATTCTGTTTCATTTTTTGAGGAGCCATCGTCTTGTTTCCAGGGCAGCTTACTCCTTTCCATTCCAACCAGAATTGCACAAGTGTCCCAATTTCTTTGAGACTTTGTCAACACATTAACATGCTTGTTGTTTTAGATGTATTTACAAGAAAGAATAAAAGTCACTTGTTTTACCTGGTGTACACTAATTTTTTCTATGAATAAACTGCAGTTTGTTATATATTCCTTGAGGGTAGAATTTAGGTTCTTTCCTGTCTTTGATAGGAAAACATCTCTGCTTAGAGAGGAGAGTTTCTCTGAGTTACAGCCCTAGAATAGAATTTCTGAGCCCCAGAATATGTCCAAAATGAACTTTTGTATCCATACCAAATTTCTCTTCATAAAGACATTGGCCAAATTATATTCTTACTCAGAAAGCAGGAGCGTTTCTGTTATTTCATATCTTGCCAATAATTGCTAATCTAGTAATTTATATAACGTTTTTATTTTGCAGCACTTGTTGCAGCACTTAAATCCAGAAGTTTTACACCAAAACCCATCCCTGGCCATTGTATGCTATTATTTTATTTTTGAGCTAGTGTATCACTAGCTTACTCAGTTGCCCAGGCTGGACTTGAGTTTGCAGTCCTCCTGCCTCAGCCTCCCAGAGTAGCACAGCCCATGTGCTACTGTGTTGATTTTCTCCATGTTTAGAACTGGAGAGAATTCTGCCTCTCTGCAAGTTTACAATGATTTTTCTCCTCTGATGTTTTTCATTCTGGCTTTTCTCTTCCCTGGCCCACCCATAGCCCTCTCCTGGTCTCCCTCTTCCCCATTGGAGGTTGACTTTAGTATGAGAGTCAATCTTAGATTTTTTTTTCCTCTCACTTACAAAATTACCTAAAAGAGCCAACAACCTGCTGATCTATGGGAAGTGAAAAATAGAGTGATTTAAAGAGACCTCCTGGAATTTCTGGACGGTGAAGGAAGATCCACGTGCGTCCACACCAACAAGGTCAGCATCATAGCACTTGCTGGGTAAGTTCTGGGGCAAGTGTGAAGGATCTCACTCAGGAGCAGCGGGCAAGCCAGGAGCAGCTGCAGCACTCCTGGGAGGTCCAGCGTGACCTCTGGGAGCAAGGCTACAGGTGAACAGCTGAGGTTCTACCCTATGTACCAATTGGAATGGAACCCAGAAATGCAGTAATAAAGAAGAATAATGTCTCAGTGAAATATTTCTAAAGCAAGACAACAAAAATCTACAATAAAGAAAACATCAACATTGTATAGATAGAATTAGTATTATTATCACAATTGCATTGATTATAAATTTTTAGTTGAATAAATCCTTTCTTATGTGAAAAGTGCTCTTTTACTTTTTAAAACAAGTCAATTAAGGAAAAATAAAATTCATGCTTGCCTCACTTTAAAAATTCAAAATCAATTTGCTTTATGAATCCTCTTGAATATAAGAATTGCAAGGAGAAAATTAGAACAGATTTTTAGCCAATAAATTAAGAACACATTTGGAGATTACCATCACAAATTTTCTCATTTACAACTCAAAATGAATATTGATAGCCATTTGTAGAACAGTGAACTATATAGATTATTCATCAGTGTCCTACGAACTTTGTGGTTGGAGCATACATTTTCTCTAGTCAAGTGAATGACAGCTCAAATCGTTCAAAACAAATGTATTAATTTGAGGTATAAAACAAAATACTACAGATATGTGGTGGTGTTAGTTTGCCACCTTTCTGAAGCTGCAATTCTAGGACAGAAGAGTGGAAACCGTTAGTTTTCTTGGAGGTCTCTCTCCACCTTCCTGCTACCGACCCCTGTGCCTATTCCCCTGCCATCTCTCTGTATGCATCCAAAGTTTCCCCTCTGACCAGGACACCCATGAGATTGCAGCAAAGTCCACTGTAACAGCTACATTTTAACCAAACAGCCTCTTTAAAAGGCTCATCTCCAAAAAACAATCACTTTCGGAAGTACACAGTGCTACTGCTTCCGCAGATGAATGGGTGGAAGAGACAATTCATCCCCTGAGAGGAGAAATAAGACACTGTTAGCAATAAAGTTTCATCCCTCAGTAACTAATCTCAGACTGACACAGGAAGTCAGCCTTTCTTCTAAAATAGAGATTTTCTGAATTGCTCAACCTATCTGGTGCTCACAGCAGCAAACCTTGCTTCAAAATGAAGAGACACAAGCGTTGTGACTTCCACGGGTCTTCAGAGCTACCCTGTGATCTTACCCGGTCCTTGAGTAATGCATGGATACTGCTGAGTGTTGCATCGACGTGTAGGACGAGATCACCAAAGCTGCGCTCGTGGGGGCAGCCAGTCCGCTGGCAGCGAAGCGAGTCTGCCACGCCACAGCTCGGCTGCGGGATGGGATCACAGGACGGCCTGCAGCTGGCGAGCAGGCACCGCAGAAAGGAGCACAGAACCAGAGCCTCCAGCACCTCAGCCCGCGTGCGGGCAGCCGGGGAGCCGCGGTGCGGGACGCTTCAGCTCCGTCTTTCTGTGCAGAGCCATTCTCGTTGAGCGAAAGTGTGACACTCCTCGTGAGTCGAGCACACTGAGCCGTCACAGAGCCCCACCAAGATTTAGGAAGCGCTGCCTAAAACAAGCCAAATGGAGGACAAACAACAAAAGCAGGAGCGATATTTAAATGGCTTCCCAAGTGTTCCAAATCCACGAGGAAATGTGCTTTGTGAAGGTACCAGCTCCTCTGATTTTCCCGAAAAGGCCCAAGAATATTTATTTGTTAGAGCCACCACTCTTAGAAAATGAGACTTAGCCAGGGACAGTGAGAAAGTGAGTAGGGAGACGGCCCATTTATAACCACTTGCATGTCTGATAAGAAAAGAATTATGTTAATCTGAAATAATAATTATAAATTTTCTTTAAATACTGTTACAATTCACAAAAATCAATTGCAAGAGGTGAATATTAACAAAAACCACTGTCCTTAAGGTCAGGTTTGGTTTCTGAAGAACAGAATCTCGAAGTCCAAGTTGAGAGCACCTAAATTTAGATTTTCTTTTGGGCAAGAATTGAGTGGTTGTTTTTTCTAAAAGTTATTCTATTTCTGCTTTATTCAGTGCCCAGCATCATAATAAATGTGAACATACCTCACCTGTCAGGCTGTAAATCCTTTGAATATCAGCATTTGAGGGATCTGAATTATAGGAAACTGCTTTTCGAATTGCTGTTCCATCCTAACACCCCCTGTTCATCTCACCTACTTGTTCATCGGGACTTGGCTGTAGTAAGCATCTGTGGAAACACATTGTGATGGGTGAACGGCTGTTTAAATAAAAAGAAGACAAATGGGGAGGGATGAGGCATGACATTACACAGTCCAAAGGACCCAGGCTTTCTCACTACCAAACCTCCAAAAAATGTCTTTTCAATGCCATTCTTTAGACAAAAGTCTTCGAGACCATGCTTGTCTTTTTGAACAAGGAGAGTAGGGGGAAAAAGAGAAGGGAAAAGGGAGAGAAAGAGGAAAGAAAAGTAGGTGGAAAGGGAAACAACTAAGCGGTGGGTGGCACACGTGGCTGAACACTGACGAGCAGATCTGTGCTGAGCTCCTCGTTTCAATTAGCGTGCCGCCCTCTGCAGCAGCACCCCGTCGTACAGCAGGGCACCCCCGAGCCGTGCTCAGAAAGACAGGCAAGGAAGAGCTGATGAGCAGAGGAGGAGTCTCATGGTAGATTTAGGTAATTTCTACTTTTTTCATTCCTCACCTTTGTCCTCATTCCCCTTTCCCAGTTTAAGTCATCAGTTTCTATAAAGAATTGTGAGCCGGGCGTGGTGGCGCAGGCCTGTAGTCCCAGCACTTGGGAGGCTGAGGCAGGAGGATTGTTGTGAGTTCAAGAGGAGCCTGAGCTACAAAGTGAGTTTAAGGCCAGCCTGAACTGCATAGTGAAACCCTGTCTCAAAAAGACCAAAAAAAAAAAAAGTAAAGAAAAAAAAAGAAAAGAATTGTGGTTACATGTTTCATTTTGTCCAGAAAACATGGTAAAAATACAAAAATACAAAGCTTTATTCATTTAACAGTCTCTGAATTACTTCTCATCCATTTGAACTGTAGAACTAAAAATCTAAAAGCATTGTAAAAGGAAAGGAGAGTGCAAGATGAGTGTTAAGGCTTCTGGTCAGAGGTGGGAGAAAGCCCTACACAGTGTGCCCTCAGACCAAGTGTTCAGATTCTAACACAAGCACTTCTGACCCTAAAACAATGGAGCTCGTTCAAGACTTGTGGGCCAGTGTCCTTATTTCTACAAGGGATTTAGTGATACAAAGTAAGCTTCAAAGTAGTAGGGGCAAAATAGACATTCTGATAACTTTGGATAATCTTAAATTTCATTTGAGGGAAATTTCAACTGTAATATGAGTGAGGGTGTGTGTGTGTGTGTGTGTGTGTGTGTGTGTGTGTGTGTGTGTGTGTGTGTACCTAAGAGAGACAGAGACAGAGACAGCAAAACAGAGAGACAGAGAGGGAAGGTGGGAGGGAGG